>DWIE01001362.1:0-11012 GCA_018248235.1 Choaspes benjaminii
AGCGCGCTGCTGGAGCGCCTCATGGGCCCCGAGCCCGCGCCCGCGCCGCCGCCGCAGCCGCAGCCGCAGCCTCCGCCGCAGCAGGTCTGCCATCTACAGGGTCTCAGCCTAACGTCATTGCAGGGGCTGCAAAGCATACAGGGTTTGCAAAACGTACAAGTACAAATCCCGGGGTTGTCAGCACCCATATCGTTGTCATTGAACGTATCGGGCGCGCCTAGCGGCCTGCTGGTGTCCGTGCCGCCGACCACTTCTGTGGTTCTCACCAACCAGCCTTCGGTGCTTTCACTGCCTATTGCGCAGTTGATGTCGGGCGGGGTGAAGGGCACGCGCGGCGGCGTGGGCGTTGGCAGCGTGGGCAACGTGGGCGTGGGTAGCGTGGGCGTGGGCAGCGTGGGCGTGGGCAGCGTGGGCGTGAGCGGCGTGCAGGTGGTGCGCGGCGCGCGGCCGGCGCGGCTGGCCCGGCCCGCGCCCCGCGCCGCGCCCGCGTCGCCCGCGCACGCGCCGCCCGCCGCGCAGCTCGCCGCCTCCACCGCGGTGCCCGCAGGCACCGCTCACTTCATCACGCAGCCGCAGACACAGACGCTGACGACGCACCAGGTGCGGCGGAAATCAAATCCGGATAGTTCATAGTATTCACTATACCTAACTGTTCACTGCCGGAGTAGCAAATACACTGTATATAGTATTCGAAGATAGGTTAGTTGTACTATAAGTGAGCCTTGAACGTGCAATGCTGTTCTAGGGGATTGTTGTGATTCTACTAAATTACTCGGAAGCAATGGACTTTCCTTTACCCGATGTACAGGTCTCGTATTGTATCTGAACTTGTATGTATGTAAAAGTGTACTATCAATTAATCTACTTAGACTGAAATGTTTAACATACAATAACGATATAAAAGATTCGATTTTAAAATACGATTAAAATTTATTTATTCTAACACTATGAACTTCATGTTGCTTTTAATCATGTACCTAATAGCAATCTTTTTACGTATTACCCATGTTATAATATAAAATAATATTTTGACAATCATGGTATATATATTTTACTTGAAAGTCACAAACATTGTGTAACAATTATACATTTTAATTTTGTTGTAACTGACACTGAACTTAATTGGATCATGACATGAAACGTGACTAAATTCTAAGTTATTAATACCGATGAAATTGATATGCTTATATTATGTCGATATTTTAAAATGATAAAGATTTTATTTGTTGTTAGATTTGTTCAATCTGTACATATTAAGTAGGCATGTTGTTGACTATGTAGTCAAATTACCAAGTGACGCTTGTGTATGTCGGTGAGTCGCGCTAAAGTGGAATTGAAGTAGATAAATATATTAAAGCTGTACTTAATAAAGTCGGAGACTAATCCATGACAGAGGGATATTTTTTTAACATTTGCGTATTAACTCGAAGCAATCCCTTCAAATTTGACGGAATGAGATATAAATTATTTTACATTTTAAATTAATACAATGTTGTTGTATTTTAGCTAGCCTTTACAGAGTAAATAGTTATATGTATAATATTTTAACGCCTTTCACTTGTTACAATTTTCGTGCGATTTGTTCAGTGGTGCCTGTTGTAAATGTACTTTATAGTTGCCCCGTGAAAATATTAAAATGTTGTTTTCATTGGGCTCGACCAATATATTAGGATCAAGTAATTATTCGTTTTGAAAAGTTGTAGATTTACAATTTCGTTACTTGTGGTAAATAGTTTATTGTATATTCACGTTGATCTTTATTCTTTATCAGCCCAGTCAGCTCACGTTGTTGGGTTCTCTGATATCTTTTGAAGGTATGCACCACCTTCCTTTTAATTCAACATTTAACATTTGTTTACATGCTTTAAAAGAGCAAGCCTTTATTATGTTAATAGCTCCATTAACACAACGGAGAACTAAAAGCGCAGTCTATGTCGTACATAGAACGCTACTACGCTTTACAAGAAAAACTGTATTTGTTTGTCGTTATGAGTGCATGCTTAACCCTATTTTATTACGTATTAAATGTTATACATTTTTGATTAATATTAGTAGTAGTAATAAGAGTCTGTTAAACATTAGACGGTGACACGTAATAAAAAACGAATAGAATTTTAATGACAAATAATATTGAACGCTGTACCTCTTCATGTCAATTAAATTTCAAATTAGATGTTTTAAAGGAACCATTGAATAAATTCGCATGACAACTAGTTTAACATTATTGTTATATATTTTATTTTTAAGCTATAATACATACACTGCTAACTGTTCCTTGTAATTAAAATTGTACGTATCGGTTACGTTACATACATTGTACACTATACTTATGTTGAGAATAATTGTCGTTTATATTAATCATGTTTGTTAAACATTATGAGACATGCAGCAATTTCCCTACATTCACCCGTTAGTCAGGGATATTAGTTGACACAAACTGTCGTCGTGTTTTCTTTGATGTCGCATTAAACCTTTGATTGTTTTAGCAATGTGCATTAGGTTCTATCATTATATCACGCGCACAATTTTATTGTTATAATAATAATAATAATTAATAGTTATTTTCTGCCAATATGATATTGCATGGAAACAATGATAATAAAAATAACTCGCAAATATTTTATATGTTGTTGCTGTATATATTATATGTTAACAGAGATGTGTTCATATAGACATTCTATGGTATAAATAGGTAATTATTAGGCAACTTTGTTTTATACTGTATCTAGTGTACGGACAGAGCATTTTGTACATGTGTGAAGCTATTGCTGTTAACAGCAACGGAGCACACATTCTGCACATGTGGTATGTGGCAAGAGTGAAGTGCGAATTGTTGATCTCATTCGTTTATTGACATGTAGCTCAATATGTAGAGGTTTTTGTAACATAAACTCAGAACTTTATCCGAATGTAAATGTCTATCATAAGATATATTGTGTATATTTTTTAATGGAGATTTTTATACAAATAACCCAAATTTGTTAGTCCGATGGTTGTATAAAGTTTCCAGTGTCAACTTTATTATTTTGATTTATCGTACGAGTACGTAGTTTAATGTGTAAATATAGTAAGTGAGATGTGATGGGCGATGTGACGCTTATTACATAAAGTTGTATTATAAAATTTATATTAATGCGTTGACATGGATTTGTGTATAAATTGATATTGTAAAAATTAACCTGAATAAGTTGTTCAGAGATTGACGTTTCGAATATAAATAAATAACTTTTACACAATCACTTCTATTATTAATGAAATATTCGAGGGTAGAGTGACCTTCAATGTCTTATGTTTATTTTTTTTATTTGTGTGTAAAGTAAAAAATCAAACAACACATTGATTTGGTTAAAAAAGTATGCTTTTTTATTATTTCTTTCAAATAGTCTTCATCTAAATTTTATAAGAACATTGGACACAATCGAAGCTTTTTACCGATAAATAAGTATAAATAATTTCATATTCACATAAATCGTCTTATTTATACATACATTACATTTATTTTAATATCAGTCCTCTCAAAAGGTCCATTCTCTCCCTGCAAATTAAAATTTAATATTTACACAGCGATAGGGATTCGCATCTACCGTACATACATACATCAACAATTAACAATTAATAGAGACTATTTACAAAATATATTCCCTCAAACACGCACGCGGTCTTCCGTCACCGTTCACACACATCGAATTCACATTCACACGTTTTGGCATATGGATGGCGGCATTTCACTAGCAGAGATCGTCCCAGGCGAGCCACCAGGGCGCGCGGCAGTCCTCGCGCTTCCGGCGGCGGCGCTCGGCGCGGTCCGAGCGCTTCTTGACGAAGCGGATGTTGTACGGGTCCTCCGCCAGCTCGGGGTAGCGCGCCACGTCGTGCACGTACTCGCCCTCGTAGCCCGCCGCCGAGCCCGCCTTCTGGATCTCGTCCAGCTCCGCCGCCGACCACTCGCCGCCCAGCCCGCCGCGCAGCGCCTCGCGCTCGCGGTGCCACGCCTTGCGCACGGCCGCGGCGCGCGCGTGGTGCAGCAGCCGCTGCTTCTCCCTCTCCGCGCTCGTGCCGTACCGCAGGTTCACTACACTCGTCTGTCCGTGGATTTTCACGTCGGCGTACGACCGCCCGCCCTCCGCCACCTCGTGGAATGTCACGTTTAATTTGCCTTGCATTCGTTTGAGCTGCTGCTTGTCGTCGGCGGCCCGCCAGGTTTCCTCCTTCACGAAGTAGAACACGTCCTGTTGATCTCCGTGCACGACGAACGAGAACGGCAGGAGATGGGAACGGTTGAAGACTGAAGTGTATACGTCCCGATATATGGCATTCGCCGACGGTACGGCGGTCACGACGGCTCTCCCTCTAGAGTTTCTTGATACGAGAATGCCCCGTCCAAATGGTGGTTCGGAATCGGAGCCGATTCGTTTGGGAGAAAGGTTTAGTGCATCTGTCTTCAGAGCAGACATGGCAGGAATAGAGAGACTTCGGAAGTCTGATATTCTCTTGTTTGACATATGAGACAGGAAACCAGATTCTATGGTGACGCTGGGCAGTATTGACATAGCCCAAGGTAAATTAGGGTCTGCTTCCCCGGGCGCTGATCCCCACACTGGTCGACCTCGAGGTATACTGGGTAGTATTGAGCCTCCAGGCAGCTCATCAGGATAAAGTTGAGGCGCCAAGCTCTTGGTGTCGTAGCCTAACAGTTTCAGCCACGTCAAATGATCTGTAGGTTTTTTGTATTGCGGCCTCACATTTATTGGGTCATTTCCATTAAATCTATACAAATGTAAGTGAGTCGGCGTGTGTATTCTTTCTATTAAATTTTCCCACAGAGGTGACATCCATTGTCCTATCAGGGGATCATAGACTTTTCCATTTTCCATATGTACTAATGATGTCACTTGGTCCAGAAGTCCACCACAGTAGTCTACTGGCAGATACAAATATGGGTTTGAATCATATACTATATGTCCGTATGGAGATCTCATAATTTCTCGAATTCCTTCTCCGTATTGGTTGAAAATCATAACAGGCGTTCCACATTGGTCAGTTGCTATGTAGTACTTATGACGGGCGACCTGCGAAGACAAATTATGATGTTAATATGTTCCTAAACTTATATCACTACGTAATTAAGTGCCATTGCATTATGGTCGACTTACTTGGGTATAAATTAAATGTCCCCTGTCGTCGTATACCAAAGTCATAAATTTATTTTCTCGCGGTGAATAGATATGACTGACTTCGTGAGGTTTTTCTTTATTTGTGTAGAAGAATTGTGTGACGTTTCCAAAATTGTCCTTTCTTGTTGATAATCTATATGGAAACAATATGTAAGATAATAAATATATTATATGAAAAACAATTGTTAATATTATATAGTCAATTAAACCACCAATTTGACGACCTATGTGAGATTGTTTATATTTTTTATTTAGATGTAGAAATTAGAGCAGCATATAGCCCCTTTTTAATGTCGGTTATAGCTGTTATGCGTCTCCTGAGGTCAAAGTTGATTGCCTCATGTATTCTATGCGTGCAGGCACCCACACCCATCCTACTGATATGACCTTGTTGAGGACAAGTAGTTCGTTTATACAGGGTAGTTAATGTGGTAATTTTAATTTTTATCTGGATAATGATCACACGAATGATAGCATCAGGTGGACTGCATGGTTGGATGCTGATCAATAACCAACATAATAAAATTAAAAATAGTTAAAATATTTAGACACACCCATGACATGTCATAAATACTTAAGTTTATTGAAAGTTGGAGAACTAACCTATCCAAGTGATCGTAGAAGTAGCGGACGTCAAATCGTCCGCGTTTTGTTGCTCTAGTCAATAAACCTTTTGAATTATATTGAAACCGTTCTTCTCTTGCATTTTGAGATACAAGTCCTCTACTATCATAACGATATTGACCTTCACCAAACTTTATAATTCGGTCCATATCATTGTATTCCATTGGTATTGTGTTTCCTCTGTATGTCAATGAAAGCATATTTCCGTTATCATCATATCTGAAACCCCATGGCTCTTGTGCCTCAAGACCCGTGAGTTGACCGTCACAGTCCCAAGTATAATTTTTGACATTAGTGTATGTATTCACTCCAACATTACGGGTGTGAGTTCTAGTTTGAGATATTCGACCATGCCTATCGTAAATGAACTCCATTCTAAACACTTCCATTCTATGAATGTTTACACTTATTTCTTTTTCTAAGAACTGTTCATTTAGAGCTCGTGAAAACATAGCTATTCCGTCATACACAGACGTTTCGTTCCATTTTTGTTTCGATACAGTAAACTGACCTAAAACTTCAGGAGCTCCAGTTTTACTATTATATACAATATGATGCGGAATAAGTGTCTGACCACCAATTCGGCCTTGAACTGCTGTTGTTCTATAGTTGTTATCGTATTCGTAAATTATTTTTGCATTACTAAGACCTGTTTTAGCGCCATAGTCGAGTCTTTCTTCAACAAGTAAACCACCAGTATAGGTAGATTCCCAGCGGTAGTCCATCTCGCGGTCTACGTGCAGTATTTCAGACGGCAGTCCACTGCTCTCGGAATAATGTATTTGTGTTTGTCCATCTCCGTGAATTACTTCAGATACTTTGTTAGTGGTGAAGTAACGATATATAACTCTTGCTCCGTCACCAGGAAACACAGTTTGCAGTAGTTCACCAGTATGAGAATAATGCTGCAAATATTTCTTAGTAGACCCTGGAGGTGTATAGGTGACTCTCAAGAATCCAATAGAAGGTTGAACGCTGAATGTATGATTTGTACCTGACGGTAATATAACATGGGTCAAGCCACCGTCGTTGTCGTATAAATACTTGAAACTGCGTTGACTAGCTAAAGTTATTTTGGAAACGAGATTTCCATCGTTATAGTAAATAAATTTAGTGCCGTCTTGCGTACTGGTTATTTCTGAAAGCATTCCATGTGGATCATAGTTATATGTTTCTTCACTCACGCCCCATTTCCAACCATTTATTCTATAGAAACGATCGTAAGAAATATTAAGAGGGACGCCAGCACCATGCGGTGTAAAGGACAGAGGTAATCCAGCGACATCATAGGATATTGTAAATAGTGGATTTCTATCAGAATTGAAGAACGTTTCTCGACTTTTGAACTGGTCAAATTCAATAATTAGGACACGGGAATCATTCACCCATATTTCACGATTCAACGTTTGTTGTGGGTTTCTTACGTCACCTACTAACGTGTATAACGAGTACATAGTATTTACTAATCCGTCGCCGAATGTCGTTGACTGATGAGACCACATATGAAGCATTTCAGCTTCAATTGGTAACGCAGCTTCAAGCAAAGGATGTTTCGCTGCTGCTATGCTCTCAAATTTGCCAGACCAAGGCGTGTCAATTAATAATGTATTGTTGGAATAAATTCGTCCTTCAGTGATTTGTTTTCCATTATTTATTGTTATTTGCTTGAATGATTGTCCATGTAGGACATATTCGCATTTCTTTGCTACTCCTACTGGAATTGTACTTGATGGATTAGATACAGTTACCGCGAGACCATAATTTTTGGCAAGACCAGAATTAATGTGAACTTGCTCTCCAGAAGGCATTATAATTTTTGTGACGCGGCCAAGTTCATCGTAGTTGTAAATAACTGTATCTCCAGCCTGTGAAATAAAACGTACGCAGGTCAACAACTTTCTCTATATAAAAGATATAAATATAATTGCGTATATAAATTAATTTTTATAACTTTCCAACATATTATAAATACTTACCCCTGATCGGCTATTTAATAGTCCAGAGTTAGCATCATAATCTAATTCCATTTCTGAGGATCCCTTTTCTGTAATTTTTGTTAAGTATCCAATACCAGATATCTTAAGTTCAAGTTTATGGTCTTGAGTATTTTCTATAGAACTGACTACATTACTGTAGTCTCTCAACAATTGTATTTTATTACCGGAGGCATCAGTTACAGTTGATAATTTTCCAAAACTAGTATTTTTGGAATACAAAAATGAATATCTGGTTTTTCCAGATGTTAAATCCTTTGTTGTGATATGTTGACCATAGCGATTAAATACGTAAATTTCTGATGTAGGAGGATAAGGTATTCTGAATTCTCCATTTTCATCATGAGAAGGTAAGTAATGTTTTAGTGCTAAAATATGTAGAGAACCTGTGTACAAAATATACATATTAATTTTAAAAAATATTCATATGTTATAATACATGAATGTAAACTTGTTCACTTATTATTTATGAGTATTTGAGTTCCACTGTACCTTGGTCGACAACATTAAGCACACCATCGGGTGTAACTGCAAGAGCAGATATTGTCTGGAATTTTGCATTCGATGAGAGTAATGTTTCCGTGCTCGTTGGAGGTTCATCTCCTGCTACTACACTAAGCCGACAAGGACATCCGGCGCCTTCCTCGCGATTATTCGACGGAATCACAGTTGCAGAAACAGATGAGTTGCATTCGCAACTAAGTTCTTTTAAATTTTCTTGTACTTTCCCGGCAAAGTGCATGATTTTGCCAGATGGGTCAATAGATTTGATAGTATTTGTTTTCTTTGCATCAGATTCAGCGACGTATAAAATTCCGCTGGGCGCAAAAGCTATGGCGAGTATTGTTCCCAAATTGGAATCTTCCCGGAAATCCGAATTCGTTTTATTTGTTGTTTTGGTGATCGGTTTTCCATCACTACCAAGACGACAGTGAGATGGCTGACCTGCTACGATTTTTATTTTCATATCGACCGTCAGTTTTAGAATGATTCTGTCATCTATGAAGTACAATGAACCATCTAATGGAGATAAAGCAACGCCGGTAGGCCACTGTAGTTGAGCTTCATATGGAGCAATAGCCCCTCTACAAGGAACCGGTGCCCAATGATTATGATGACCGTGGTGCCCTACTAAAGTATGTATAATTCCATTTGGATCCACAGCACGTATATTAGTACCATCTGCAATGTACATTGTCTTATCTGCTGCAATAGCAAGACCTGCAAAAAAATAGGCAATTATGTTTATCATTGAATATTTAAAAGTAAACAGCGTAAAACTACTTTGAATGCATGTTTTATTAGTACCTTTAGGGTGGGCCAGCTTAGCTTTAATAGCAGGTCCTTCATCGCCACAATTTGAGTCATCTCCTGGCACGCACCGGTCGCCATTGCCAACCACAGGTTCGGAATTCATAGACGGCTCACGAACTTTTTCTAATGTTAGTACTCTTCTTACTTGATGTTTCTCTGAGTCTGATATGTAAAGATATCCATCCGCGGGCGATATACATATATAATATTGATATGCCACTTGCGTCGTTCTATAAAAATATAATTTTGTATATATATTATGACCGCATAATTTTTGTCAAATATATAATTTTGAAATTATTAGTCTATACTTACTCGAGTCGTAATACTGTAGTTACTATTCCTTCAGGGGTGATACGGCGTACCAAATTAAAGTCACCAACATAAAGAGAACCATCTGGTCCTGATGTTAGAGCAGTGGGTGTAAGAAGACGTGAATCTGCGGCTTTTCCATTACAGTGGTCTGGACAATCTAAAGATCTTTGTAGACCTGTCCCCATTACCACCTGTCAATTTCAAAAAAGCATTTATATACAATACTACTAAGTAGTATTAAATTGTAAACTTTGTCGTGTCTATAAAAATTCATATGAGCGATTGATATACCGATGGATATTTAATATATATTTACCTGTACAGTTCTGGGATATTGTTTTAGATGTAGCATAGCACCATCTCCTTTTTGTAGTATGCCTTCATGGAAATTGTAATGATGGTGAATATCCAATCCCCAACCACCTATATCTGATATATCAACATCAAATCCAGCTAGTGTAGCTGTCTGTGTTTCCCAAACGATTGCAGAGCATGACGAGTATTCATATCCGATAGATATTTTAGCTTGAGCTTGACCATAAACCTAGAATAAACATTATTATTATATGATTTTAAACATTCATTATCGTGGATCTCACACATTGTTGAATATAACGCGTACTCACGACCTCATTCTTTTTACCTATATTTCGGCCCAGTTACATGGACTATAGTCACGACGGAACTGTGCCGATATTTCGGTTAACGAGAAGTAGATCCTGCGTACCCGTTATATTCAAAAACATAATTATTCTTTAAATTGAAAATCTGAATTTTTTTATTAGTGGAAAAGTAATTAAGTTCATGCATTTTTCGGAGGTTTTTTACTATTGTGTACAACAATAATGTTTCACAAATAAAATAAATTATTTTATGGGTATTACAGGAGCTTACTTTTTGTTTGTAAACATTTCTCTTGTTCCAAGCGAATACATGGGTCAAATCCGGATCAGCCTCATACGAATGAGTGTGTAGGGAGCCTTCAATTTCCACTCGAACATGGACGCGTGAGAGCGACGCCGGCACAATCCTGCGCGTTAACTGCACGTGTACACAAGACAAGTAGCCAGCCGCTTGTGAGGACCGATAAGTTAGTTTCACCAAGGAGCCTGGTATCGCAATCGATTCACTCACGATCTGAAAAATACATTATACTATAATACTTCATGTTCATCATTCAAATAGATGATGATGCTTAATATATCAGCAGTGTAATATAAATATGATTCACGATTATTATTGAAATATCTGCTAGTGAGAGTAATTCCCTTCTAAAAATTCAGACTGTTCTGAAAAGGCTGTGCGTAAAATTAGACATTCTTAATATACGATAGTTTTGTTGGAACATTAGTTCTTAGTTCATCAAATTAAATCAACATCATTTATTTGTAGGATAAGGTTATATGAAGTAATTACGCAGTATGTCTTATCTCCTATTCTTACGAGTAATAGTTTTTTTAATATTATGAAGAAGCACACGGGCTTGTAGAGCACGCATGATATCAGTGACTGAGGTCACAGATGGGATACTTCTCCTGAGGTTAAAGATTGAACGCCATGATGATCTTAATCTGCATATATGGCACAAAAA
>DWIE01001363.1:0-11011 GCA_018248235.1 Choaspes benjaminii
CACGCCTATATTTACCCTAAGGTGTAACCAGATGTGAACACCACCCACTTTTCGCCAGTTATGGTTTAGGTCTAATGTAATATGTGGCGAGTTTATTGCCATTTACCGGGCCTTTTTCCATACTCCGGGCTACTTACTGTAATAGTTCCAGTTAGAAATACCCAATAGCACGTGGTAGCGTTACAATAAATAAACAAAACACGTTCCAGGATCCCGGCATTCTTCGTACACGTCCCACCAGTCGCGGCTGTCGTACACGTCGCACGGCGACCTGCTGGGCGGCAAGGCGCAGACCAAGGAGGCGCGGCTGCGCGGCCGCTCGGCCTCGCGCAACCACAGCGTCACCTCGCAGCCGCACGCCTACCCGCTCGGCAGGCAGGACTCCTCGCTCGCCTCCAGGCCGCTCAGGGAATACGTAAGCACTATAACACCTATTATAATTAAATTTCTCATAACTTTGTACATTATGTGGAACACATCGCTTCGAACCATAAGATCGCCATTTGACATATTTCTTCTTCTTCTTTCGTTTTTACCGTTATGTTTCGTTATACAACAAAAGGTATTGTATGTGCTAAGGACTCATACCAATGATCTTAACTGTGATTTTGTCGAATTCTACCTATTTGTTATTTACAAATTGAAAATGCACTGTATTCAAAATTCCACAAATTCACAAATTTTGAGTTACATTTTGTTTTGAAACATGACAACCGTAATCGACTTCAAACAGACCCATCTTTCATCCAACTTCGAAAGTTGATCGAAGACGCGTTGCTATTTCTGAGGGCTAATTTGATTGCGTCGTATATCCTGTATGAGCTGGCTGCCTCACCCTACAAGTTCAAACACAACTCATAATAGCTATTTCACAGCAAACATAGCTGTAGTACTTACCCGGGCGATCCTGGATAGGTTCTACCACCGAGTACTCAAATTAAGTTACATATTTAAATATGTAAAAATTATTATAAATATATTTTTATTGATAACATATCTCGTTTTTGTACTTGTTCCTACTGAATTCTTGGAGAAGGGCGGTACTGTTTAATGGTAATGAAATTGAATTGTACATACATATAGGAAGGTGCATACCCATGCAGCCAGGCGTTTGTTTACATCATAATAATATACAATTTACTTTTCCATGCAAACTAATCGGATAATTTAGCATATTCAACAAATATTCTTTGTATATTAGAAATATTAATGAAAACCATAGTTTTGCTACTTACACTTTTATATGTATCCGGCAGTATAATAAGATTGATCTATTTTTAATACGTAGCTTTTGTATTTTACAGGAAGTTAGCACAACCGAGTGTACGGATGATGCAGGAAAAGTGTTGAAACCAATGAACGACAACCCATTCATAGAATCGTCTCAGCCTAACGTAGTGGATATGAGAGGTGATTCTTATGTGCTAACTTTATCAATTTATATATATTTATTATGCAACAATTTTAATCCGGCAATTGGTTTTTCTTTAATTTGTAACAAAAAATGTGAGCCAATTATCGGGATAAAAACTTATAAAAATCTCAAGTTGGACCAAGCATGACACATGTAAAAAAGTTAATAGAAATTGGTTCGCTGGTTTCGGAGATTACCGTGGATAAAGATAATTATTTCGTACCGTGAGATGTAACGTTTATTTGTTTAGTTGTCCCCCATAGAGCAGGTTTAATACAAATGCCTTTTATTTTCGTCTCTTTTTCATTGCACATTCGATGTTTCCCAGATGTATAAGTTCCAACAAGGCATGTCCTACATATAGTTGATTATTACTTCCCTACGAACACTAGTAAAAATAAAACAATAAACATAACTCACGCTTGTATTGTACTGAAGGAGTAGGCAGACACGAACATAACGTTTCGTCAGTTATGTTTAGGTCCCATGTAATAAGTGAGAAGTCTATTGCCATGACAGGCATATTTCCAAACTCCAGACTACCACAGTATTTTTTCCTGATAGCACAAACCCAACAGCATTTGATCCGACCCAGGGTGTTACTACGCGCACATATAAGTTCCACAGTGTTACCAGTCAAAACAAATTCTCCCATATGAATATTTCACAACGCGCTTTCGATTCCAGATGTGATGGTCCTAAACGAAATCATCGAACAGGCAGGCAGGCACAGCCGTGCCAGCGAACATCCGAATGGTATGTATCGGTGTACGACTCCTTTCTTCTGATTTTGTAACAGTCTTACAGTCAATTCTTGACCGCTATTGTCTTGTTGCATATCACATTTTGGTTTTTTAAATTTTATTGTAACATTTGTTTTTTCTATGTGCTGATTTAATCATGTTAAACTGTTTTGGTTATCTTATTTGTATTTACACTTACACTATGTGCTACTGTTACCCACACACACGATGTCTCACACCACATGATATAGCTAAACACCACACTACCAGGACAACACGGAATAGGTATTTGCTCATTATGCAATTAAAAAGCATAATTGGCAAAAATAATTAAACATTTGTGGGTGTCATTTATTGTTAAAACAATAAGGGATGTTGAATTGATGCACTGGCAATACAACCTGAAGTTAAGAAAAATGTTCTACATTGCTTTTTCATTATAAACTTAGTCTATATTTAGTTTTAAACATTTACGTTGACTAATAAAGTTATTAAAGGTTATAAAAGGCGACTATTAGCATGGACTTTCGTTGATTTTAAGAAAACGATACCTTTTGTAATAGGAATACAAATGAAATAAATTTCATTATTATTATGTGCAACATTTTTCTTGGTACATACAGCAAACTAGGGCGCAAAATTTAGTAACTAGACATGCTTTTGCTTTGACATTCGACTGACGTATTGGTTTGGGTGCAATAAACAGTATTTGTGTTGTATTCACGGATTGGACTGATTCGAGACACTCACAGATTACGCACGTTATTCATTGTGTGAGACCTAAACTCTTCATTTGTTAGTTTATTATGTGTGACAAATTAACACTAACGCAATGGAATACCTCATATTTTGATTTATTTTCAGTTTTATCGTATTACTCCTTACCATACCTCAAAGTTTTACATACGTATTTAAGATTTAGTTTTAAGTTTTTTACCACCGCCTCGCATGAAATCTATTGTTTTCGCAATTTCAATAGTAGAAATATTGCATGTTACGAAAAATAGTGGAAATGTGTTTTATCTTGTACAATTACTAACTTCCGAAGATCCTTCATCTATCCGTAAACTGTTGCATTCGCTGTAAACAAGCGATACGTAGATGAGTTACTGCTTGCTTTGATCACGTGCTCAATTTGATAATCACGATATTCATATTTTTTGGCCCTATTAAAATGTCAAAACGCTCAAGTTGCATCATCGCTCTCATTCTTGCGTTTGCATAGAACGTTGTGATGCAGTTCGACATCCAATCATAAAAACACCACCTGTTTGGATTGGTTTGGATAGCACAGTATGACCTGGCACGCGGCGTAGTCCGAGTGGTATGCGTGTAAAGTGTTTTTGTACTTTGATATCAACAATCACGCGAATGGCCCTCCCGAAGATAAATGACAACCAGATCAAATACAAAAAATATGAATATTGGATTTGTAGCTCTACTGTGAAACATATTGGCTAGACGACCCGCATTATTAATTTATAAGTTCACAGCTAAAAATATTTTTTTCAATATTCATCATTTTCAAAATTTATTCTTTAACTTTTCGGATCAATAGATAAAAATAATGAGCGAATACTAACAAAATTTCTCTCTCTGTCTCTCTCTCTCTCTCTCTTCAACACATACACACGCAACCCGGTAAATGACGCAGCGGTGTCAGTATACTACTTCCCAACAGCGGAAGACGATGAGGATGGACCTACGTTCAAGGAAAAACTACTGGAATGCCTCATGAAGGGAATAGATCTTTTCTGCGTGTGGGACTGTTGCTGGTTGTGGCTGGAGTTTCAGAAGTACGTTGCGTTACTGGTGTTCGATCCTTTCGTGGAACTGTTCATCACGCTGTGTATCGTAGTTAACACCTTGTTCATGGCTTTGGATCACCACGATATGGACAGAGATATGGAGAAAGCACTCAAGAGCGGAAATTACGTAAGTTCTGTTGCTACTGTAAATGTATAATTTCTAAATGAAGGATAGGATTGAGAAGTGTTATTTCTTTTTTCAGTTCTTCACTGCTACTTTCGGTATAGAAGCAACACTAAAATTGATTGCAATGAGTCCAAAATACTATTTTCAAGAAGGTTGGAATATTTTTGACTTCATCATCGTGGCCTTATCGCTATTGGAGTTGGGACTTGAAGGTGTTCAGGGTTTGTCAGTGTTGCGTTCCTTTCGATTGGTAAGTTTCACTCTTTTACTTGTTTAAAATTAGTCTAAGTAATATAATTAGACATATGAATTATAAAATAAGATTATGATTAATTAAATATAATTATATTAACATACTTAAGAGATCATGGATTACAAGAGGTACACTGATATACTTATTTAAATATTTATATTATTACACTGAGACATATATGCAATATATTCTCCACTTTCACATTAAACATGTTATGTACAATTATTTCACATAGTTACACACACTGAGAGATGTATGAATAACAGATATGTATTTATATGTAATGGAATATTTTCAGCTGCGTGTATTTAAACTGGCTAAGTCTTGGCCGGCGCTAAACCTTATTATATCCATAATGGGTAGGACGGTGGGAGCTTTAGGGAATTTGACCTTTGTACTTTGCATCATTATATTCATATTCGCGGTGATGGGAATGCAGTTGTTTGGGAAAAACTACACAGGTTCTATTTGACAAAGAATTTAGCATCTCTAAGAAATTAAGGCTTGTGATTTATCAGCTTTCCACTCCCGAATATCTTACACAGGGCTTTGATTGATTATTTTCATGACGGACCGTGAGTCCATGCTGTGGCTTTATAACACGGAATGTGGCTCCATCTCTCGAATGGGCCTGAGACGAAACACGTTATAAAGCTATACCACGCAGCTTACGATCATAAACTAAGCTTTGCATCAAGTAACATAGATTGATATGCAGCTTTGCTTTGAAGGGTATTTCGCATCAGGTCGATTACCGATGGGATCTATGTCGTTTGCCATTACATTGGGACAGACCAGGCGCTATTACAGACTATATAATACGATAAAGATAAATATATATATATAATATATATAGTAAATTAAACATATACGATGCAAAAGCTCTCACAAAGTTAAAGTAAAACATATATCCCACTCATACAGAAATAAATCAATCAATGCACATTTTGTTATAGGTTACTCAAGCACACATTTGCTAATTTTAGTATATAAGCAGATCTAGAATCACTCTTCCTACCGTATCCTATAGAAATTGAGTGTGACTTATATTGACTTCCCCTCTTGTTTGGTGTGTGACTTAGTGTCTAGCGAGTCTAGTTCGTTGCGAGTTGCTCGATTAGTACGAGTGTGAGTGATTTTGGATCGACTGGAGGGTGCCGCAGTAGCATAGGTGACGCGCCGGTAAGAGAGCTTGTGTGACGCCTTGTTTCACAATTTGTACTTGCAGCTTCGAGTATTCAAATTGGCAAAGTCATGGCCGACACTTAATTTACTCATCTCTATAATGGGTAGGACGATGGGTGCCTTGGGCAACCTGACCTTCGTATTGTGCATCATTATTTTCATATTTGCCGTGATGGGTATGCAACTATTCGGGAAAAATTACGTGGGTAAGTGAAATTGGTGGGATGGTGTTGCATGTTCGTTGGTGTCTGATTGGAAGTTAATGTCCGGCAGCAGGCTCGGCTCATCAGTAAATCTATTCCGAATGAGATTGGTTACACGCTTACAGTCTGCACTTGGCTGCAGTGCCCTGCGCGCAGCGTGGTCAACATACCTGAATGTAAAAGCAACGTGACCCCTATAGAGTCCTACACAGCGACGTATACACTAGCGACGATTTGTACAACACATACATTTTAATTAGACGTTTGTTACCTTCTTGACGATCTAGACAACACTGCACAAACGAACCACGATGCGACCAGGGCTTATAATCAAATAATATTAACTAAATTGAAAATTGACGAGAGTAATTTTACTGACAAAGTGTGGAAAACATCGTTGTATATTCAATAAACTTTCCACATTTTATGGTTCTTTCGAAACGAGTTCATTAAAACGCAACGTATCCTCAAATTATTTTTAGATTCTGAGAACATAAAATTCTTTTATTTTAAATACGGAAAAGAATTACATTCAGCTTTCCATTGGCGTCTAGATACGTTGCGTTCAAAGCCGCTCGTGTCGAGCTGACCCCGCCGGGCCTGCTGCCATGTTCAAATAGTGACCATTGTGTTGATGTGCGTCACACTGTTATGCTCATGTCCGTTTAGACGATTGGCAAGAATCGATGTGACCCTTCCAAGTGAGCCTGTACCCTTATGAATATTTACAGTAACTATGACTTATTCTTGTAACCCCCTGCAAGGCGCCTCACTTGTGAAACACTATTAGACAGCTTTTCTGATTCTATTTTTCCCTTCTAGAATACTAAAAATTTTATCAGATTTTTTTACTCAATCGGCCAATATTAAATATTTCATAAGAGTTAACTTTCTGTTTTTACATAAAGTATTTTTATTTAGTTGCATGTAAACTGTGTACGTCTGTATGTTATTAAACGTAATGTATGTATTATTTTTTATACATTTTTAGCAAAGCGCATGTACGTAGCGTTTCTTAACGTAGTAGGTAGTTTGCTTCTATATTGTGATGTATAATGTCTACTGCAGGGATTTCGTAAGATTTTGAGGACAATATTTTCAACGCGACATCTGAAACTTTAGACCTAAGTGTTAGACCTACAAAGACAATCAAATTTATGTTATGAATACATTAGAGCGATATACATATGTATATCTTACGATATCCCTTCCGCTTTATGTAATTTTCCAATCTGGTAAGTAGTTACGTTGCTTTGTCTCAAGAATACAGATATATGTTTTTTATGTTTTAACAGTGCGTTCTTTTTGATACTTTGAATCGTCCTTCAATATTCGGTTTTAATATGAAACATCAAAATTGTATTATGTCAATAATATCATAATAAAATAGAATATTTAAAAGTACGCATTGGAATCTACATAAGTTATTGATTTTGTTGTAGTACCAATGAAATAAATGAAATAAAGAGAAACTCTGATAAAATACATCACCGATATAGTCCCCATTAATTTGTCCAATATTATTATAATCTTTGTAAACAGCACATATGCCTTAGTGCATAATAATAAATAATTGTGTTTCCCTGTTGATAGTCTTATATTTTATTTGTGTTATTACAAGCTAAAATTCACAAATAGAGATTGTTTATCGATATAATAAAAACAAAAAATATTATAAGCATACAATAATGAAGATTATATTGCGTGTACAGACTATGTAGACCGATTCCCCGATGGCGACCTGCCGAGGTGGAATTTCACGGACTTCATGCACAGCTTCATGATTGTGTTCCGCGTGCTCTGCGGAGAATGGATAGAGAGCATGTGGGACTGCATGCTTGTTGGAGACGTGTCATGTATACCCTTCTTCTTGGCTACCGTCGTCATTGGCAATCTTGTGGTCAGTATCTTACGTTTGACATTAACTTGTCATTTTGTATATTTTTAAGATTGTGGAATAATATGAATACTTATATAATACTTCAAAGCTTTCAATTCCGTATCGGATCACATACGGGATAGATTGATAGAAAGGAACAGGTAAGTAGAAGGAGTTGCTTCGGTTGACATGTAAATGTACTGTTTTGTTTTGTTTAGGACATTAACAGTTGTTCTGTTACAGTTTACAGTTCCTTACATCCCGCACGCTGAAAGTGTGCATATAAAAATATGTGATTTACAATGTTATGAATCATATTTTAGGTGCTTAATCTCTTCTTGGCCCTGTTACTGTCGAATTTCGGTTCATCGAGTTTGTCGTCGCCCACTGCCGACCAGGACACGAACAAAATTGCTGAAGCCTTCAACCGAATATCCAGGTTTATAGATTGGGTAAAACGGAACGTGGCCGATATCCTTAAAATAGTGAAGAACAAACTAACCAATCAGATTGCCATACACGCTCCCGGTAAGATGTGTGCCGTATCTATAGCCCGGTTGTTGTGGCATGTCGTTGTTGTAAAGTGTGGTTTTGTGTTGAACTAAACTTAAGAAGTAAATACAATTAATATTTGTATCAAAATATTCAAAAGTAACTCCCGAATACGAATGATCTTCACCTTAGTGGCGATGTATATGAGCCTATTCAAAAACATATTCCTTACAATTGCTACGAGTGCTACGAACACTATTATTATACGCTTATTGTTATAACTTTGGTACAAAATATAATTTAGACAGCATGTGTAAAATTTGTAAATATCTATGACTATAACGATGAGCATAGAGAACGACATCTTACAGGTGAGTAAATAAGATATACCCGCCTTCGAAATCAACAAATCATATGCTTTACAGCATTGGTTAATATCAACATAAAATATTTCATTATATTTTATAAAATACGGCCAAATGATCATGTTATAGCATAATAAACTAGTCTTTGTCAAATTACACTTTTAGAATCATATGTTATCTAACCCTTAGTCGACGAATCTGTGTGCTGTAGTTATAACACCGTATTCGTATCGTACAATATAACTATAATATCCATGGAAGCATGGTATCTGTGTTCGAATTAACTTTTACCGTGTATTGCTCCCTCGTGCGTTGCTTATCCTACTAGCAGTCAAGTGTAGATATTGCAGACCTGTCGTGTGTTAGACCTGAACCCCGTTGATACACTCTTGCTCCTTCTGTTATGTTCTTCATACTTCCCTTAGGTTAAGCTGTCGTAGTTAAATATGACATGTGTTTTAAGTATTTTAACGCTTTATAAAATTGTATTGCTGATATTTGTGTGCTTTATATGTGTTGTGTCTGTGCATGTACGTGTTTTATATGTGTGTACATTTATATTATTATAATATATTGTTAATATATAAATATAATCAATAACAAATATGATTCAGTATCAACATGGCAGACAAGCCTTTTCTTGTCTTGTTGATATTTTGACTACAAAACGATGTAACGTATTCAGCTGGTACTTTCCTATAAGATAAAATAATTATAACTTTGTTACTAAATGGACAATTGAAATCGAGTTTTGATTTTTTATGAGTTTCGCGTAATGATGTAAGTATTTACATTAAAAGTATTATTCGATATACCAAGCGCAACAGGCGCCAGAACTTTTGTTTTAAGGCATCTATGTTGACTATTGGCAACATCGAAGTATTGCCGAAGTATTTCGCCAGAATCAACAATTACAACAGTTTTGTGTGTAATGTGCATTCATATTCATTTTAAAACCTACATTTATGTACCATAATTATAATACACTAGTATTTTTTTTAAGTATATTCCTTTAGGAATTTTCACCTGACTTGTGTATTATTTTAAAATTAACATGAATCCGGTAAAAGCAAGTTTGATAAAAAATTATAATATCATGTTATTTAGGATTCCAAAAGTCACCAAATATGCCATATCATACTTTAACTCTACACGTAAATATTATACAAAGCAAAATACAACATTTTGGAATAATATTGAAGATAGTATAAAATAATACAATAGAAGGATGCGCATTAGTTCATCATAATAAAATTTCGTATAACTGTCACAAGTATTGTTAACCATTTCATGTACTAGATCCATTGCACCCATTTATATATTTAATGTATAAAGAGTTGTATCTTATGATGGGAGCTTAATTCGTCCAAACTTTTGCTAAAACTACTCGCCCTGGTCTGATTTCTATGCTTGGATGCTGGTGCCAACGCACGGTGGACAAACCGCGGTACCTAGGCTTAAAAGCGGCTTTATGCGGCCGCTGTGTCTCCTCAGAGCGAGTGGATAACGAACTGGAACTCGGCACGGACCTCGATGATGGAGTGCTCTACAAGGACAAGAAACTGAAAGATCAAGTCGAAGTGGCGATTGGAGATGGCATGGAATTCACGATACCTGGTACGAGAATTACTAGCACTTAGCACTATATTGTGTGATATGCGTCTGTTGATTTTTCAATGTGTCTAACTAGAAAATGTTCATTTTCAGGTGACACCAAATACAAAAAGGGTAAAATACTCATGAACAACATTAATGCCATAACAGACAATCACACTGACAATAGAATAAACTGTGATCTTAATCACCACGGATATCCAATCCAGGATGATGATACAATCAGTCAAAAATCATATGGCAGTCACAAGATCAGATCGTTCAAAGATGAAAGTCACAAAGGATCGGCAGATACTATTGATGGAGAAGAGAAAAAAGACGCCAGTAAAGAAGATTTAGGATTAGAAGAAGGTTTGATGACTTTCGTCGTATTTAATTAAATTTCATGTATTATGTATGCTTAGTAAATGTTTTATATGTTTTCAGAAATGGCAGAAGAGGAAGAAGATGGAAAATTAGACGGTTTGGGAAAGCATGACATAATAGCTGCTGCTGATGAAGACGTGGTAGATGACACCCCTGCAGATTGCTGCCCTGAACCTTGCTACCAGCGTTTTCCCTTCTTGGCTGGCGACGACGAATCACCTTTCTGGCAAGGCTGGGCCATGCTCCGACTTAAAACCTTCCGGCTAATTGAAAACACATATTTTGAAACGGCTGTGATTACAATGATCTTGCTCAGTAGTTTGGCTTTGGTAAGTTACGAGTACGCTAATCGAAATATTGATCATGTTTTAAGTCATTGGATAGAAACTAATTTGTCTGTTATTAATTACAGGCTTTAGAAGATGTACATCTACCACATAGGCCCATCCTCCAAGATATCTTGTATTATATGGACCGTATTTTTACCGTCATATTCTTCATCGAGATGTTGATCAAGTGGCTTGCTCTTGGTTTCCAGAAATACTTTACAAATGCCTGGTGT
>DWIE01001364.1:0-11009 GCA_018248235.1 Choaspes benjaminii
ACGGCACAAATAGGTGTGACGGTGGTACCGACCCAGTCGAACATATTCATGTTCTACCACCCGTAAGGTCATTCCAGACACGAAACAAATTAGAAAATTCGTCTCGCCGCGGGAGTCGAACCCGCGACCTCACGTTTCGCAAGCGGCTCATCACCGTCTACGCCACGGAGGTCGTCATGCTGTTTTCATATTATAATAATATCGATCTCATGTCTCCACAGAATCATGTGCTATGTTATTATAAATGTATCACCACAATCATATATCTATGGTTTATGATATGTATTATGCATGAGTAAATGTACGAGTTTGAAGAAACATTTTACTGCCATTTTTTAAAAATAATAATGAATTGCTGTTAGTTGTAAACTAAGCGTAAGTTAACGTAAAATATGCTGTAAAGACATACCAATATGGTACATTTTTATTTGATATTACTACATTAGACGCCTGTAATAAATGATTTTATAAATGATAGTAATTCTAGCAGGGACTTTTTATTTTCATAAAACTCGTACATTTACTTTGCAGCGATCTTAGTACAGATATTGTAATAAATCCCGCTTTATAAAGCCAGTTAACGCTGACAAAAATCGCTGAGATCGGTCAGGGGTAGCCAACGGAGTTGCGTGACGTTGATCGTCATAATGTGTGTGTACCCTTAATAATGATTCGCATAATTTAAAATTGGATGATTTTGCTGGTAGAAACACAGGAAGTAGTGATTTCTAAGTTATAAATATAACTTAAGTTTTCTTTTGTTAATATCACGTGAAATCACTTGAAATTGATGACTGTTGTCAATATACGGTCATTTACAACAAACATCGTTCGAATGGTGCCGTTATATAAAAGGATTTAAGGACATTTATTATATTGTTTATAAAAAGAATAAAATATAATTACATATAAAAATTAGTTCAGAGGTTCCATTCCCGGGTCGGTTAAAGTGCTATTGGGCTTTTTCTAACTGCAAAAATATTAATAGGAAGCCTGTGGCTTGGAAATGTGCTCCGTAAATGACAATAGACTCGCCACATGGAACTTAAAGATAACTAGCGAAACATGAATGGTGTCTCTGCCTACACCTTTACATAAATACAGGCGTCAGTAACGTATTTTTTTATAATTATCCTTTTTTTCATATATAAATAGGGTTCTATTTGTATTTGTGGGATATCAGTTATACATGTTCATAAGGGCTCTATGTAACCGAGTCGGAAACATCGTTTGAATTGTATTTTTTAAAATATATTAACTTAAGAGGCAAACCGTATGGGTTTGATATGATATCATATTATTAAGGGTTAGAAATAAAAACATTTTACTATGTTAGTGCAATTCTTTGACCGATGTCAGACCACTACATGAGGTCATGTTTATAAAATTATGTATGTAAGAAGAGATATGTGCTATTAGGAATCGTTTAAATTGTGTTTTTTTTGTCATGTATTTTAACTATAGAAGAGTTCTTTTAATTGTATTTATACTTGAAACAGTGGAGTTTATGTCAAGTTTATTACTTTTACGGATATAAAGTTGTTATTATAAATAAATACAATATATGGACAAAGTATATGTATACAGTTTTGTATTTTGTATATTTATTTACGACAATAATCGTCATCGTTACCTTGCTGTCTTTGGTTTCATTTTCGCTCACACACACACACTATATTTCTGTGTGTATTAGGAAGTATCTTCATGATGAATAAATTCTATCGGTTGTCGACCAAAAGCTAACTAGATTAGCTAAACTAGCATAGTTGAGGCAATTTTTCATGAGAGTACGGACCGCGAATTAAACATATTGCTATGAAAAATGGCCTCAGCGAGCGACATCTTCCAAATATACACAAATGTTTGGAGGAAAAGGAGGGGCATCTGGGATTATTGTCCCCTAAACCCCTAATATGGCCAACATGAGAGAAAGCCAAGGGGGTCTCTTAAAGAACAGCCACCGCAGCTCTTTCCATGTGCCGCGCTACGCTCTTTCTGGGGAGCCCACCTTTGCTAGGAGAGGAGGGTGGGGATGAGGGGGGGGGGGACATGCACGTTTAAATATGCCCCTTTTCCCCTCACAACTGAGTAAGGTAGGTCGTAGCCATTTCGACTGCCGTCCTCTTAGCATGCGAGTTAAGTTGTCTAACGTAGCTCTTGGTCGATAAAACGCGTCTATGTGGAACAGAGGTAAACGATGTTTGATGTACCAAGCGTGTGAGTTGCTTCACAGCAGAAATAGGTGTGGTGGCATCAACCCGAGCGAATCTGTAGTTTCTGGAGTCAAAGAGATAGTAGCCAGCTTAACTAGAGTTTAATGTTTTTGATACAAACATTTTTTAATGTTTAATATGTTACTTAAATGGAAATCAAACCAGTGGAAACATGGTCGAAGGTTTGAGTTTGTCTAGTCTGAAATGACTGGCCCCTCCTTTGTTTTTTTTACACACACTTTCAAAATAATAATATTGGAACAATTTTTATATTCGTGTTGTATTTTCAGATTTATAGACATTATTTTAAATCATATAATAAACTCCGGTGGAATATCGACTGTTAGGCGACCACTAGGAGAATTATTAAAGATTTGATCTCACATATTGTATCTAACATTAGGCAGCAGATGATTTCAGCCTAGAGAAATTAGAAATTGAAAGTTGATATTTGTATTGAGCATTTATCAGCTGGATAAGTCAGTCAGTCATGAAAGTCTCATCAGACTGAAAACTAACAAAAGTTTACTAAATAGACTTGGGTCTGTTTCGTCTTTCTGGTAGTGTCTGATGTAATATATCTAGCTTGTATTTTGATACTTTGTAATTATGAAGTTTAAAACGGCAACGTTGCCTGTTTGACGATGATGATACATGGCAGTAAATTTGACTTGATCTCGTTGATATAGGTATATCAAACTCTTCAGCAAGTGACGAAACAGATTCTCAAATATAATTGTCAGGAAGCAATAAATTTTATGTGATAGTTATAAATTGTGTGTGTTTAATAATTGCTGTATATTAGATATAAGTTTGTGTACGTCAAATGCGGCGATGATTTTGAACAGAGTATTCATATATTTGCGTCAATGACACAGAGGATAAATACATTTGTGTAATTACAAAGTATTAATACAATTGTGTAATTACAGAGTATTAATAGAATTGTGTAAACGGCGCGAGACCAATGAAAATATATGAAAATTTACGAAAATATGTTTGTGGGTCAATTTTGAATATGATCCTATTTGTTTGTTGTACAACAGTGATAGTAAAACTTGGAGTCATAAAGCTATTAAAATAAGAAAAATATAATAATGATTAATTAATGAAAATAAACATAGACAAAAAAATTCTCATTAATTGTCTCGGTGCTTCCAATGTCTTTAAATAATCCCCATTGTATAGAAAAAACAATAATTGAGCTCATCTCGTTTAATCACTGCTTTTCTTTTATAACTGTCGAAATTTGTCAGCATGACAAATGTCTGTTTACATGTGACATTAATAAGCTTCAGTGTTGTCAGTTGTATACCTGGTTTTTTTTATCACCCTCCTATTTTACACGCACAATTCCGCCAAATTTGGCTATCTTAACCTGTCTTTCAATTGTATGTACGTGTGCATGTATTATATATTTGAAACACCCTGTAGCCTGGTCAAAACACGCACGTCACTTGGAACACTGTGGAATCTGCGTAGGAAGCGATTCGTTTTTTATTTAATAATAAATTTGAATATAATTATTAGTACCCATTATTATTACTCTCTGTATGTGTGCGTGGCATACGAAATGTCATATTAGATTATCATATTAGAGTTTCTAGTGACGTCGGCGTGTAATTAGTTGTGTCATAGTTGTGTCATGAATAATGTCCCTGTGGCTGGATGGATGTCAACATCAGGCGTCGTTAGATTCGTGTTAATTGTGCCAGTTTCATATCACATAAGTAATCCTTTAGATTCTGTAGTTGGACTTAAAAAAATGTTTCATCGAAATCTGCTTTGAAGTTTATTATGTTGATGTGGATATTACAAATAACATGAATAATATTTATAGTTCTCTATTAATATTCAACCCTTTAGGCTTACCCATATTAGTAGTGTCGAAAATTCTATTATATTATTATTATATACTATAGATTAAATCTTTTGTTAGTGTAAGGAAAGTATGAGAAATTATTTACGCGTTTTATTAGAGACTTTATTGAATAATATTTACTAGTTGATATTATTTCGCTGGTAATCCTGGTATGTCTATTCTAGTAAACAACGAGGCGTAACATTAATAAAAATGTAGTGTTTTCCTTATCCGCCTATTTAATTTTCTCGCTGTAGGTATTTAGTATTTCAGGTATCGGTAAAAAATATTTATTCTTCCTTAGATTTATGTAAACATACTACTATTAATGTTTTAATATTATCTTTATTCTTAGTAAGATGTAATTTATATAATTATAGAGTAATTTAAAGTACGTGTAATAATATTAAAAAAAAAAAAATTGTTTGTGTCGTTAATAGTTAATGTTGGTCTTGAAACGAAGGGAACAGACAATAAATGTACAATGGATTAATGATGGCAACATTGCCGTTGTGTATTATTTCCGTTAATCGGTTTCTCGTTATCTTGTATTTTTCTTAGAAATGTCTTGGAGCTACGTTGCTGTTTTTTTATTTTATTATTACCTATATTACTAATCGGTCGTTAAAAAATATGCAACTTTTAAATATTCGAAAGGTTTTTTAAAACAAATCGGATTTTTAAATCGATTTATTAATTAAAGTATTATTTTTGTCTGTACCCTTCGAATGGTAGTGTGGATATGTGCATTTCAATAAAGAGTATTCGAATTTTGAACATAATCTTAAAATGTTCTAATTGGACATTGTTCATATTACATTAATATTGATACGTGGACCGATCAGTGGCAGTATGAAAATGTACATGATAAACTGCAAAATTGCAATTGTATCAAAAATATTATACCAAAATGCTAATACCAATATAAAAATGCGTAATCACATTGATGCTGTGAATTGAATCTGATATAATATTCAGAATCGAAATGTATTGTTTAATGATAAAAACTATTGTGTAAAGTCTACGAGGTATGCAGTGATTCAAGGCATTCATCTTTGTCCTCGAGAGTAGCATCGCATTTGTGGTTACAGATGTGCAGGGCTGCAGTAGGAACTTGCCACCAAATAGACTGCAAGCCTGGTTGCTACTTCATCATAAATAAATAAAAAAAACAATTAAATTATATGAAAATGAGAGTAGCAAACTGGCATACAGTTCATCTGGTGCTAAGTGATCACTGCAGCCCATGATATCTGTAAACCGGCATTATTCTTTTTGAGGTCAGTCAAATTTGTATTGCCACTCTTGAGGGCTAAGTTGGTCGCCTCACGTATCATGTACACTGCCACCCACCCTTTAGACAGAAACAAGTGATAAGAGCTATTCACTGCAGTATGTGTTGGTATTCACCTGGGTGATCCTGTTCGGTTCTACTATTAAAATATTTACTGCTAGGTAGGCTGTATGCGCAGCTGTAACTTTGTAACTTAAAATCTGTCTTCCCTATACTAAAGGCCTTCCCCAAAACGACTCATTATTCCACGGGTTTGCGTTGTCAAATTTAAAACTCAGAAATAGGCAAAATTGGTATGAGAAGTCACTTCCTACTGCTTTTGCATATTTCTTTTTACGTATGTTTGAAGGGTACAGGAAAAGAAGGGGCTCAATAGTAAAAAGAACGCGATTTCTTAAACGAAAATATGAATAAAACAAAATTCACATTTTGACAAATCTATATATATACATATATAAGGATAACCGACTGACTGATATATCAACGCACAGATCAAACTATTAAGGCTAGCACCGTGAAAATCTGAATACGGGTTCCTTTTAAGCTGAACCTTTTAAACTAATGAAGGGTTTTTGGAAATATATGTAAGGTGGTGGTGAAAAGGAGGATGCAAGTGTGTAGAACGCGAGCGATGCCGCGAGGAAAGCGCGCGTACCACATAAAATACAGATAATGTTGTAAAATAATGAATCGATTGATGAAA
This sequence comes from Choaspes benjaminii, assembly GCA_018248235.1. Lineage (NCBI taxonomy): Eukaryota > Metazoa > Arthropoda > Insecta > Lepidoptera > Hesperiidae > Choaspes > Choaspes benjaminii. The sequence goes on from DWIE01001364.1 coordinate 6,072, forward strand.
ATCCAGGTAATAAAATCTTTAATCTGTATTGTGGTAAATATATTTGAGACCGCCCCCCCCCCCTCTTTTCCTGTACACTTTATTTGCTATCTGACTTACTAGCCCATACAGCGGGCTAATGACCATTTGATACTTTTAAAGTTAATTATGATAACATGTAGTTTATATGATTTGTTTATCTGCACGTTTACTATTTTAAGGCCCTGTTTTACCACTCGCTGTTAAAGCCTCTGATATATATGTGACAGATAGAGCATAAACAATATACAATTTTCAAAAATACGTAATTGACAAGTGCGACTGCTTAAAAAGATACAAACTCACACACACATGCACGCACATATATATACTGAAATTTATCTGTTAGATACGTATCAGATATTTTATCAGCAAGTGGTGGCCTCACGTTGTTGTGTTCATACAGCTGAAGAATTTGCTAGTGCGTAATAGTTATAATGCGTAATAGCTTTCATTGTATATGTGCGTAATTGAGGCAAAGTATTATCTCAATACTCTTCTATAGAAATAAATATCTCTCAAATTATTAAGTGGTTTCATTTTGTTGCATTTGTGTGGATAGTCCAGAACGCGAGTGATCTAAACCCCTTTTGTGATTGATGATATGTTGAACGAAATACGTGTGCTTCATTATTTTATGATATAAAAAAATCCTATCTTTGTAATATATTATAATAAAATAAAAAATAAAAATAAACGAGAAAGTTCGTGAAGATGGAAGCGTTATTACAATGATATGGTTTAAACGTCACATAGGCTATAATTTTTAAATATATCGCTTAAATTTAAATCTGTGCAGACGAAGTCACAGGCAAAAGTTAGCAATTACATAATTTATTAAATTTAGATTTACAGCAAAAAAAAATATTTTTGTGATTACCAACTCGAAATTTATATTAATGGAAAATAGGCACGATTTATAAAAGATTATACTTCATTTTATCATTTTAGTTTAATTATAATGAACTTACAGAAATGTATGGATATCTTCTGTCTCTCTGATAAAAAAAAACATTCTTAGTTGCGAGTTGAAAAATATCTGCCTCTAATCTTAATATACACAGATATAAATAAAAAATATCTTCAATATTATTTTTTAATAACGACAACGTCTATATCAAACCAAAAATACGTACGACGTACAGCATAATAATAATAAAATACATTAAATATTGTCTCTGCTATTCTTTCAATATTTAAGTACTATAAAAATCATTATTTTTTTGTAAGACATTATAAATAAAAAATATAATTAAAACGAATAGAAAAAAATAAAATGGAAAATACTGCATAAACAAGAATGTAGCCATGTTTCAATGTATAATAGATTGCACACACCCCTTAAATAAAAATTGTGCATCTAAATTGATGCATTTTAAATGCAATATTTTTTTATTTCACAATCCCACATCTAGTTACCAATCTGCTTAAATGCTTTCAAACCATGTGAAGTGAAATGAAGTATTATAATATTGATGTATGTATACTACAGTCAAAACATTCTATCTAGAACGTTACCTTTACCATTTTACGTTCCAAGCTTTTGGTATACAAAATTTTTTATTCCTTTTTTTTTAAATGAAAATGAAACTAGCAAACGGGCATGGAGTTCACTTGATGTTGGGTGATCACTGCAGCCCATGACAACTATAACTGACTCGACGCAGAGCCATCGTTCTGTTCGAAGTTGGTCACAAGTGCGTAGCCCTCTTGAGGGCTAAGATGGTCGCCTCATGTATGTTAAATTCGCTAAAAGCCAAAAAATATATATTGAATTGGGGCCTATACTTGTAAAAAATAGTTGTGAATGAATAATAATTAATAATTCTACATTTTGTCACATAAAAACTACTGTCACCATTGTGCAAATATACAAACCTGTAGAAACTGTATGCATATTACACGTCCGTCACATTAACGGTTTGTCTACATTACGTATTATTACTACAGACGAACAACAAACATTATATTGAGTGTAATAAACTCACCTTTTTTCCGTTATGATTTGTAACATGGACGAACATTTTAAAAATTTTTTTTTTGTTATGTAGTAGCACACGGATTTGCAGTGTACCTGGTGGTAAGTAGTTACTGCAGCCCATCTGTAATCACAGATGCAATGCTACCCTTGAGGACATAGATCGAATGCCTCGTGTTCTGCTATCACACCCTTACACTGAAACACAAGTAGCTTCGCTTGCTTTATTTTAATACGAACGCAAGCAGTATTGCAATAGCTTTTTGAGGTATCGACGGCGACTAAATTTCATCTCATTCCAACCTAAACCTTCGCTCGGCACTGTGGACGTAATTATCTTCAGCGACGATCGGATACCTGAATGAATACTAATAGATCGCTGTGGTCATGGAAGTCAAAAATCGCCGTCGTCAATATACTCTGCCGTGTACCCAGCATACGTCACAGGTATTATTACTATGACTTCCATGCGTAACGCTTGAACATCAAACATTGCAACAACATAATTACTATGCGTGAAAATATGTAGCTACATCTGTGCTAATTACTAATAATTCAATTACGAAACACTTACGCAACGGTAGGAAGCATGTAACGAGAAAATGTCAACATGACGAATAATGTACAGTCGTAAAATGAACTTTCTGTTTTCACTTTCCTTAGCCTTTTGGCGGGAAACTTTTCGGCTGTTATAAATCTTGTCTATGCTTCCTTCGGCGCCATTCCGGTGCAGAGTTCTGTTCCGGCTGCTTGGTCTTTGAGTAGACATTAGTTAAAAGATTTTATATAGAGTATTTTTTCCTATAGTTACTATAAAATACGAGTATATATTTTTTATTTTAAAATTGTATATAAATAATTTTGTAGAGAATTGTATGCATTTCACAGTCGTGTATGTATTCTAAATTGCTATTTATATATTATTTTATATAAAATGAGTACTGTTCTATAATTATTAGAAGGATATTTTGTAAAACAATGTCTAACAACAATTTTTAATAAATAATCTTTATTTCGGGCTTTTATTTTATACATTAACCTACCTAGTTAGAGTTCGTAATTTTCAAACTATTTGTAACAAAGTGAAAATATTAAAAATCTGTCACAGACTAGATTTAACAAATTAGAAAATTTACACAGACAAATTATATTACTTAGCCGTCTATTAAACATATGGCTTGTTTTAATTATTTATTAATTATCGCCATTATGGGCACTAAATATTCTTAAATTGGCAAGTATTATAGCATAAAAATTTATAATTTTAATAAAATTACTAATCTAAGAGCACCATTAAATATACTATTTACAAAATTATGATAAGATCTGATTAATTCTGAGGTCGTATTTTCGTCATTTAATACTATCACTTATAAAATGCCTTTAAAATTTTGTGTATTAAATTTCTCTCAAGTGAAACAACAAAATATGTGTATCTACATATGAGTATGAATGAATTCTCTAAGTGGGCTTTGCAAACCGACATAAATTCAACGAGATTCGCCTTCACTCAAGTGTGACTTGAAGAGCCAGTGGATATACGACCTGATAAATTACGCTCCGCTTTATATGTAAATCTGGCTGACCCAGATTTTTTAACGATCACTGACTTTCTGGATGCCTTTGTCCAACAATTAAAATCCAATTGAAAATATTATGAACAATCAAGGCAAGTGATCATAGGTGATATCTGCGTGGAAACCTTCGGGCCCAGCCGAGTACCTGACCTGCTGCATTCTACCGTCTGGCAGCAGCACATGATACTGGCCGTTAGTCTTGCCGCCCCTCTTCGCTTCTTGATGTCCGAAGTCGTTGCCGCTGTGATGGTCTCGTACTCGGTATCCAAATTCGTAGTTTGCTGCGTAGTGGAGCTGGAATGAAGCAGATGACCGTCATTGAAAAGTTTTAATTAGTACAATAGTATTTATAATATATACACCTATATCCGCTGTGAAATAGCTCTTGTGAGTGAGTTGTGTTTTAAGATGAAGGGTGTGGCAGCCGGCACACACAAGATATTGAAGGTGATCTTGTTAACCCTGAGGAGTAGGGACGCACTTATGACCGATGTCGTTTTGAGTCAGTTATGGTTGTAATGGGCTGCAGTGGTCACTGAATATCAGGTGAACTACATGCCCGTTTGATGATCTCATTTCCATAAAACAGGTACAAGCGGCAACGTGTTATTATTTTAAAATGTATGACGTGTTTGTTAAAAAAAACATCATTCGAATTGTGACTGAGTAGGTAGGTAGGTAAGTATGTCCCGAAGATTTCTCTTTACAATATAAGTAATTATTTTAATAATTTCTTTTATTATTGTGTTAAGGTACCAAAATAATATTTTATATAAAAGATTGAGTCATTTTTATTGAATAATAATTAGACGCAATTAAAATATTAATTCTAATTTAAGATAATTTACTTGCGCTGTAATTTGAATAAGCTATTTTAATATTGACTATAGCCAGGAAACCACAAATCGTATTTTTACATATTGTATAATAATGAGATGTACTTATTACTGTAGTTAAGTTGTTGTGTTATAACATCGTAGTAACTGAAGTATTTGTCAAATCTATGTCTTTCTCGTGTTTTCATTTTATTGGAAATTCGTATAAAATGTATAATAAATATAACTGTCGAAGAAAAACCTGGTTTCGATTATTGACCCATCGTGCTAGAGATATTTATTCTTATGGGATGGCGTTTCGGCACTTGGCCATTTTGCCAATAACAAGTTTAAATTTTAAAATTATAAAATCATAATATTAAACGTTGGTAATGCACATTTTAATATTGTTCTTGGAGTATTTGACGGGAAACTCCAAGTGCCAACTCGCACAGATAGAAATTAACTGGGCTAGGAAGACCCAGCTTTCACACCGTGCAAGTGTCTATGTTGCCGTTACATATAATTAGTCCACTACGCAATCACTTAA
>DWIE01001365.1:0-11008 GCA_018248235.1 Choaspes benjaminii
AATCACTTAATATGATAATCATCACCACTTATCACACTAAAGACAACGTGAACTAATTAAATAACACCAACACAACATCGAACATGCCACTCGGAAGATTCCCGCCAAAACACTCGGTCTGTGTTACTAGCTACTAAATGTATACTGGGTCATAAATAAAAACAATTTCCAGTAAATTTATATTAAAATTTATTTAAAATTTATTTCAAATAAAAATAAAAAAGAATTTATACATCTCTCTTAAAACATTCACACTACAGAAGAATATTAAGGCCTGGCTGTCAGAACTATGGGTAGCGGCTAGCGATTCTACGTAAACTATATCATAACATTAACAAGTGCCAATCGATCAAACACAACTCGAATGAAACGGTTCGCTGTAAAAAAATAATTTATTTGTGCGTTCATTCCCTACTTTCCAATGACACAGATTCATGTGCACAATACACTTATAAAAAACCTCTACAGTTATCCTCCCTAAAAACGCACTCTTATAACAACACATTTTGATATTACGCGATTTCAATCCCCCGTATACCACGACCATCCCCCCATATCACGCAGGCATTTCCCACATTATATTTCTGTACTGCGATATTTAAAATGATTTGTACAGTTCAAAATGAGTTTCACACGTGTATGTGTGTACGTGTCAATTGTGTTTGTTTTTTTAGTTCATATGCATATTTTTTATTTAAAATATTGTTAGTTTACTTACATTTTAATAAAATGTATATATTTCGTTCGTAATATAGTTTTTTCTTAATATTCGATTTAAACCCGCTTTAGCGAGAAAAGTTAAACGTGGATAATTTATACGTAACGCGAAACCAATCTACCGTATTATAGGGGGGATTAGTGTGTATGAGAGTTGCAACAGATGTGTCTAAATCCCATATCGTACACAGTTGCTGAACATGTACGTATTCCCGACGCTATAACAATCACAGCAACAAACTGTATCGGCTATTTAAAGAAAGAAAGAATATATATATAATTGTCTAAGGCACGTAAAAACGGTATATATATAAAAGAATAACTGACTGACTGGCATAGCAACAGACAGACCAAACTACTAATGCTAGGACCATGAAAATCTGCATACGGGTTCCTTTTATTCCTTCCTATAGGTGAATACCTGTAGGATGCCATAGGTTCCTATAGATGAACACTAAGGAAGGATGTTTGGAAATTCAACCTCTAAGGTGGTGAAAAAGGGGGGAGGGTGTAAGTCTGTATGACGCGAGCGAAGCAGCGGGGAAAGCGTTCGTATATGTATGTACGTATATATATACACATACATAAATTGATGTTTAATTTTCTGATTTCTAGATATCCACAATATGTATCATCTACAAGAACCGAATAAAGTAAAAACTCTTTCTTTATAAAAGCTATCACAGCTTTGAATATTGTATCTCAGAAACTTGATTGTTCTGTTTTCATATGCACGTATCAAATGTTTGAAAATATGTGACTAACGTACTTTTCAACACTATTAAATGTTTATTAGCTGAAGTTTCCTATAGAACTGAAAATAAAATATATAATATAATAATAAATCTATAATATTATAAGAGTTCGTGGTATCTGTTTGTGTAGTGAGCAATCCTAAACTAGTCACATTTCGAAAATCTTTAGACTTATAGAAAGCCACATTATATCCCCGAGTTATTATATACTCGTATATGTTAAAATCAAATTTTATAGATTGCAGTGACTTTTATAGCATCGTGTGACGCTACGCATTGTCAGACTGTGTAGATTCAGTATGACAAAAATTCAACTATATTCAATAAATTTAACATTTCAAGTCAGTTAAAGGCACGACAATACACATATTTATTTGAAGGAGAAGCGAAACCGCTGTTAAATATATATCTCGAGGCGTCCAAGTAGCAAACTGACAGACTACACTACCTATTATCGCTTTTCTATGCTACGGTAGGCTAGGTATGCTCAGAAAGGCGGTTTGTTTATAATAAAATAAGAGTAGCAACCAAGTGTACAGTTCACCTGTTGTTAAGAGATCACTGCAAACCATGACACCCATAACCGGCGTTATTCAGAACATTCAACAAGTCGGAAACAGTTAGGTAGCAACTCCTAAGAGCTAAATTGGTAGCCTCGTGTGCATGCGGCTCCCAAACCCTTTTAACTTTTTTTTTAATTTTACGGCTTCGGCGTCTTGCCATACAGCCTATGTTTATTGTTTCTTTTTTTAAGATCATAATATTACTTCAAAGTAAAACGCAACTCCCAAGAGCTGCTTCACAGCAATGGTAGGTAGACGTGCGGCCTGATAAGTAGGTATGATCCATATGGTCTTAATCTCAAAGTAGGTGCTACCCCTGAAGATCAGGTTCGAAGAGCTCGTGCCCTGCACTGACACACTTGCAACGATACAATAGTCCGCTTCCTTACATAAATTGGTGGTCGATTCATTTGTGACATTGATACCGACTCAGCAGAACGACAAATCTCGACCCGCACATAGGAATACACACAAAAGTACTGTTGGCCCAAAAGTTATAGTCAACTGTTTTTAAACAAGAATTTAATATCATATCTAACCTATACCATACTTTAAATATCTTAAGAACATGTCACAATATCAAACCTATCTCTGATTCAGCTCAGGAATAAAATACCTATGATTCGTTATATTATAAGGCTAAATTAGAAATAGGTAGGATTTACAAAATACCTGTTAGTCGAGGTATTGCACGTGCACTGATTCATGGTATTTCAAAACTCACTGAACACGTTTATCATTAGTAACACAATTAATTCACTATCGGTATAAAAAATCTTAACAAAGTTAATTTTATGAAAAATTGCTTAATATTCCTTCCTAATAGCTTTGAGACGAAGAATAATCACATTAGATATTACAAGCTGTGCATTTAAAGAATTGGATTGAAAATGGCGCCATCGAGTTTGCTTATTTTATGTTAAAGCACATGGGCTTCCATTCCACCTGATTATAAGCGGCTACTGCAGCCCATGACATCAGTAACCAAGCCCACATGTGGTACTCCCAGTAACCTTTATCGAATGCCGCATATTCTGGTAACACGGACTGTCATCGATATATCGATATATACTATCACCACACTATGTTAGAAATACACATTAATACTATTATTTTCATTTGATTTTTTTTTAAGTACTAAGTATATCTTAGTCAAATTTATAATTCACAATTTCGATTTACGATTTCGATGCATCGATTTTAATATAAATACAATTGACAGATTGATTTACGAATCATACAAATTCAGATTAAATCTATGTAAGTATAATTGTAGGGTCTGTCTGTTATTTTTAAATAAATCCTATATTTTCCACTGAAATTTCAATTACTCCCTGTATGACACCTAATCATAAATTATTGTTATTGGTATTTTTTTCCGTCTGACAGACAGATGATCTGATAAATGGATTTCAATGGAAATATCATGGAATCTAACAGGCATTTAAACTTATGCATATGTTTCATGATATCTTGCAGTTAAGAAAATATGAATTTACACCGACAGAGACAGTACATTTATAAATAAATGTGTTGCACAAATTAGTTTTTACCGTCTTCACTGACAGAGTATATTTTTATGTTACGAAGTAGCACACGGGCTTGTAAGACTACCTGATGGCAAGTAGCTACTGCAGTCCATGACGTAATAGAGACCACAGATGCGGTGCTACTCTGAGGACATAGATCGATCGCCCCATGTTTTGCGTGTGCTGACTATCACACCCTTACACCGAAACACAAGTAGTGCGGTCACTCCTGTTTCACGGCACAAGTAGATGTGACAATGGTACCGACCCAGTCGAGCATAATCATGTCCTACCACCCGTAGTAGAATTAAATGAACTATCTACGCCATTCATAATCCAATTCTTAATTTGCTCAACTTGGTATTAACAATCGATATTTTATAACAACATTATTCTTCAGCAATTTCCTTTAATCACTATGTTTGTGTACATCATTCGTGACAAGTGTCCACTGTTTGTTGACGTAAGCAGTCCTCCGTTGCCTATACTCCAACATTAGTTATATCTATATATAAACGCGTATTACACACTAAAATCACAAGACACTTACAAACCGTTAAGACAAATCCACTGTATACCGCGTGTAAACATGATCACTTCAAGCTACCTTCTCACTTCCTTCTTTCACACTGCATTTGACACAAAACAATGCAGTTAATCTTTGATTATACTTATAACACCATGATATGAACTGCATGTTTGCTTCCCATAAACAGTGTGTGTCCAATAATTTTGCAGATAGAGGGATCCAACTTGCAACTGGCAAGCGATGGAACAAACAAGGGGAGATCAGGACCACCATGGTCAACCCGTGCTTAGGCTGTGAGGTGACAAACTGCAAGAGTTCCGCCGCAAACATTTGACATACGCCAGTACACAGTCATTTGTTAAACCCGCCCCTTACACCGTGTTACCATAACCGCGTAGACGTGTCTACTGAAGTATCCACTGTACACATGTAAATATAACAAATATTGTAAATTTTTATTGATTACAATACACGTTACGTAACTATTTAATTTAATATCTATTGTCTCATGTTTTGGTGCAATAAAGTGTATTTGTATTGTATTGTATTGTATTGTATTAATATTGTAATAACCACTGCACCCAATACAAACCTTAGTGGTTTATAGGTTCTGGGGTTAACCAGACTGCTTGTTATTTGATTTTTGGATTAATAAATCGAAAAAAGAATTTTAAATTTTCCAACAATCCCATAGATCGTCACCAGCCAGCTGCGTCACTATACAAATTGTTGGAACAGTCTAATACATACCCATTATGATAAAAGGAGGAGAAGATTGTGACCAGGTATTTGGATACTCAAAATTAGGGCGTACCAAGAGTGAAGTAGCACACGTTCACAAATACTATACCCTATATTACATATAGTACACTGTACTACATGTAATAAAGTTGAGTGAAAACGATTATGTTCCAAATTATTAGTGGCTGGTGAACAGTCTTGGGCAGCTACAGTATGCAAGCTGGCTCTGAAATTATTAAAGGCGGAGAACACAGAAAAAACTAGAAACTTTGACTGCACATCAAGCTGATGTCATCATCATAATTTTATTTTAAAATATATATTTAATTTCAAATTGTTTTTGCAAACAGTGATATAATATTTTTGTTATTTTGTTACCATAAACAATAAAAAAAATCTTAAGTATGTTTGACTTTAGGTTGTCCGGTACATACAATTCTCAATCTATGCTGTATCTACTTTCTTCTGTGTTCATTTTCAGTGTGGTTTGTAAAATGTTCATTCCACGCGGTTTCTGTATTTGACTCCGTTGGAGGGTGTAAGGGGGGGAGGTCAGGGTCCAGTCATGTAACTTCAGTGTGTTATACGCGGGCGGGTCGCGTATCAGGCGCCCCGGTTCGGCAGCGGCTTCACCTTGTAGATGCGCACCAGCCAGTGCTCCGTGGTGTACGCCTCTTCCAGCACGTCTAGATTGAAGTCCTTGTTGCCGATCTCGGCCGCGCGGACGCGGTCGAAGCCGGGTGGTCGACCTGGGAATACGAGGTTTCAGCTGTGATACATGGTCAAAGTAACTTACTATAATATCTATTTGTTCCTTAATTAAGCGAGTTAGTCATCTACCAGTTGTAGAACTTTCATTTTCGACTGGATCGGTAACACCATTACACCTATTTGTACCGGAAAAAAGTAATGTAAACTATTATGCTTATGTTTCGGTGTCATGATGTAACAGCCAGCATATGCAAAATATGAGGTGTTCGTTTTGTTCTCAGGAGTAGCACTGCATCTATGGTAAGAGATTCGCATAACTGCAATGGCTACTTACCACCAGATCGACTACAAGCCCGTGTACTTCATAACATAAAAAAAAATACACAGACCACCCTCGGTGTACATGAGGTCGAATCTGTAGTGGCACCTTATACATGAGATAGTTGACAACCATATGCTATTATATGATATATAATATATATATGATATATGATATATATATATATATATAATACAAAATTGGAGTACAGTCACTCTTGATAGCTTTCCCTATTGCATCCTACTATCACTACAGAAGGCAGACGCACTCACCACCCTGAATGTGGACGAGATAGAACTTACAGTAACCCATTTTATGCATGAGGCAGTTGATCACCATACGACAGACAAAATTAAGGTAGAGGCAGCCGAGAGAGCGCCGCCTGGGTGGCAGAGGTTAGGGCACTCACCGCCCTCGGTGTAGACGAGCCCGAACTTGTAGTAGCTCATCTTGTACATGAGGCAGTTGAGCAGCGCGGGCGCGCCGTCCGCGTCCACGCGGAACTCGCCGGCCGGCGTGTAGTAGTCCGCCTCGCGGATGTGCGCGCCGCGGGCCGTGCTGCCGCCGATGCGCACCATCCACAGGAACTTGTTTATGTCGTCAGAAGAATACCCGACCAGCCCACCAAATATGACCAGCACATAATCTACGTCCAGCTCCCTCATGATCTCGTAGGCTCTCTCCTCGGAGGACGCCATCGCCTGCCCGACGCGCGATATGTGCGTGTTGTTCCACGTGTTGTTGTCCACTATCACCGTCCGGTTCGCCATCGCCGTTATCTGGTACCCGTAGTCCCACCAGGACATCACCTTCGAATCCTCTGGCGTGTTCATCTTGAGCCACGTGTACGCTTCGCGGAAGTCGTCGAAGATGATCCTGGCGCCGTCGTGCGCGCGCGCGGACAGCACGATGGACGGAGACGAGTACGCCTCCGACGTCACCCACGTGCAGTGGGCCACGTACGACACTAGAAGAGCCGTTAGCACCAACACGAATAAACCGCCCACCTCAGACCTGAACACCAAATTGTTCTCATGCTTCTTCTTCTTTTCGTGCTTCTCCACTTTGGGCTCAATGTCCTTTACGTGGATACTGAGAAGACTGGACGCTGCCACACCAGATACTATGCACATCACAGGCGCCAGCACCAACATAAGACGGACCATCACGCCCGCAAAATAAATACTAAGTACACCATAGAGAATAATAAAGATGTTAGCATCTGTCAGCTTTGAGAAGCAGAAGTAGAGACCCGCTGGAAACAGGAACACCAGCACTTGCAGGTCAAAGTAGAACGAGGACCACGAGGTCGGCTGATGCTCGGATACGGACGCAATAATAGGGATGTGATTCTTAGCGTAGGACGGATCCAGCAAGGAGTAGAATCTTCCAGTCCACGGCGAAATTTTCCCAGTGACGGTGAGCGCCACAACGGCCGTGCCGAGGGTCACCAGCAGCGTGGTGAGCAGCGCGTGGAACAGCAGCTCGAAGTTAGCCGGCGAGAGGCGAGCACGCAGGTACTGAGTGAACGCGTACAGCTGGCAGAGGCCGAACGTGCCCAAAGCCAGCATATGCTCCGAGCTCATGACGGGCTGAAAGCCGACGAAGGAGATCTGCATGGAGAGGATCGTCCCCACGCAGTACAGGGTGCTGTACGCCACGTACACGCGCGCTGAGAAGCGGCCCAGCAGCAGTAGTGCCAGCACGTGAAGGGGTATCAAGTTGATCAGGAACACGTAGCCACCCCATGACGATACCATGTAGAAGTAGGCAAGCGCGGTCATAGTGGCCCAGAGGATGGTGCCGGTGTTGACTGCCTTGATCCAGAAGTAGTAGGTGAGCAGCATGCAGAATATGGCGATGCCTTCATTGTCGTAGCTGCCGGCAACTGATCGACTGATGTACCCTGGAACTATCGCTATCATAGCCGCCGCCACCAGACCGGCGCCTTCATCCTTCAGTTCCTTAGTCAGCAGGTAAGTGACAATAGTGGTGAGGGAGGAGAAGAATGGCGCGAGGAACACGCACACATTCCTGATATCGATGGTGATGTTCAGGAACTGCATGATGTTGTACAGGGTCGCAGAGGTCACCATCAGCCCCGGGTAGATGGTGCCTGGTGATGAGACAGATATTGGATTTTATTGACAGATATGACTAGTTAGTTTTGTGTATTTTCTAGTCTACTGCTGACAATTTCCTCAGTAATAAAACAACTTTCAGCCAGACTCCGGAATTGAAACCAGTACCTTTTGCTGTACAGTGATTCTTGTAACCCCGTTGAGGCATTATTGATTATGTTGATTATGTTGATTATATTGATTATATCTATTATATAATAATAATAATGAATAACATCTGATATTAAATTAATAATGTCTACTAACTTACTCTAGAATGTTGGTCAATACACACTCACTTGTATATATATACAGGCATATTATGTGCAGGTACACAACTATTTTAAGAAAAAATATATGGAGTTTGAATTATGACCATATTATAATAGAGAAAAGAAAGATCGCTGGGCTTGAGAGATGTTTGTGCCCGACAGGCCGTGCTCCAAACATTGGTCGTCAAAAATTTGATAGTGTTTCAAATGACAGATAGATGATTGATTGTATATGTACAACTATATTGCGTGGAATTGTAAGGCAACTTCTTAATCAAAAGAAAATATATCACTTTTTAAAATTCATCTATGATTGCCTTTTGCTACCATGCCATGAAAAATCTAGTCACTTAATGTACCTACGAATTCAGAGTAAATTGGCTCTTAATTCAACACGGTAGTTCTATTTACCATTCACAATCAAGCATTGAGAATAATATTATTACAAAAGCGATATTATTTTTAGAAACATCTGTCTTTATGTAAACCATAGCAGATAAAGGAGTGAGTCATTTTGCTACCATATACAGATATTCAACAAAAGATAATTTATTTATAGTGAACAGGCTTATTATGGGGTATTTATACATTAATACACAAGTGTTTGTACAACTAGTACATACAAGATACATGACGTGATATTTAGCTCTCAGAAATAGCTATGCAGCGGTAACAGGACTCAAAAACAAAAAAAAAGAAGAGTCTGTTTATATGCTGACACAGATACAGTGACCACTTAACACCAGGTGAATTACGAGTCTTTTTGCAGCTCACATTTCTATGAACAATGTGGCGAAGCCACAATAACTCCTGACAATATGCATAAATATTCATAATTATACACATAATAAATATAAAATTACAAAAGTATGTAACTAGCTAAATGTGCATGATGTTCACCTCTGCCTACGCCTTTGAGTAAATACGGCGTGTTTTTTTTTGTTAATTTCAAAGAATGAAAAATTTTGCACATAAAAACAGGGTTGGTGTTGAAACAGGGAAGAGTTGATCTATTATTTAATTATATCAACTAAATTTGATAATTAATTATTTCTAATAAACACAGAAGAGGCATTTGGACCTCATCACCAATAAGTATACACTCACCTCCAATGATGCGCCCTAGTGGGTACCATGCTCTGTCGTCAAACCAATTGTGGAATTTGTAGAATCCTTCTTCTGTTAGAAATCTTGTTGTTCTGTAGTTGAAGTACGGATCAAACTCATGGATGACACTCTCAAACCGTAGGACAGAAAACAAACGAGTTGCAAATGCTGAAAAATAACAAATAATAAATCTTACAGTAGTACAGGAAATATTAAATATTTCTGCATTTCAGGATATACAGTCTCTATATAGGGATATATCTATTCTTTATATTATCTGCATTCAATATTTTTTTAATATGTTTTGCTTTTAAATGAATCTAAGGAATAAAAACAGACTGAGACTATTTATGATTCATGTTTTGGAAAAAAAGTGTAATTTTTTTTTAATGAAATTTAGATTGGCTAACGACCATGCAGTTCACCTGATGTTAAGTTACCACTGCAACTCATGACAACCATAACTGACCCTGAAAACAGACCCATTGATCTGTTCAAAGTTGGTCACAAGTGTTGCTTGTAAGTTAAGATGGTGGCCTCATTCTGTACACCCGGGCTGCCACCCTTCAAGCTGACACCAATCATTAGAGCTATTTCACAGCAGGAATAGGTGTGGTGGTGGTACACACCCGGGTGAGTCTAGACACATTCTACCATCAATGAATAATGTTAATACAGAGTTATAAACCCGTGATGCTGAAGATTAACGCAGCATTATAAAATAACATAAAGATGTTTTTGATATTTGCATTCATGCTCGTTTTGTATTGTACATAATCCGGTCTGTAGTTATAACCTCTAATTGAATTATAATAAAAATCTCCGAGCGTGGAAATATGAACAATCACTTAAAAATCGATGATCCTAGATTTATTAGCTAAAAAAAATGCGACAAGCGCAAATTATCTTCGCTAAGTCAGCATGCTTTTCGATTTGCGATCGCTGCGGTAAGACCACGTAAGTCGAAACTAATGTAAAGTTTTCTAGTTTACGTGACTACATAGCGTTCAGACCTCTACATACAAGCATACAGACACCAATAAGAAAATGTTTCCTTACACAAGATCGCTGCCATTGATAAAACAGCCAATTTTATAAACGTAAGTTGTTTGTCCGATGAGAGGTATGGGAACCTCAATTTACTTTGCGTTTCGGTAGTCATCGTTGACCGGCTTTGTGACGCACTGTTTAGAAAATATCACATAAGTAATTATAACTAACTAAGCTACTCAGATAAAGAAAATTTTCGCCGGCAACCTATTCTGATTACGGATACAAACTTTCCTTGAACGAATTGACGGGCGGCGTTGGTTGACACTTTGACAGCTCACAAGCGGCGTGGCATAAAGAGTTGCCATCACCGAAAATCTGTTTTGTAAACTATTTCGCAATGCATATTTAGGGACTGCTTTTCGATTTTGGATGTTGATCGATAGTTTGAACAGGTTAATAGAACAACCTTTTATACCAGTAATAAAAATAAGAGTTTTTATATTTTTCCCTAAATATATAGTAATGGCCTGAAAATATTTTCGCATTCGTCCACATAAAGTACATTTAACACTAATTATTTTTGATACCATACGTGTTAACATTTACGTAATATCCAAAAAAACCCATATATTTCCAGTACAAAAAGTAGGTT
>DWIE01001366.1:0-11002 GCA_018248235.1 Choaspes benjaminii
AGTTTTGTTCCGCATGTTATTTACTGAGCCTTACTTATACATTTATTTTGCTACTATTATTTAACAAGTCAAAAAGTATTGCGTATCCCAAGAGGCTTTGTACGAAATTTTATTTACAAAGATCCTATTACTCTCTGATTTCCCCTTCCTTATTCATCTTAGGTGGTATTTTTAAAATCCAATATATAGAAATCTCATTTACGTTCATCTCTCTACGCTGCCTTTATTGGGATTATATCCTTATTGATTCCCTCCATGGAAACTCATTGTTTCGTGCTTTATTTTCTTTTTATTACTCTTTTTTATGAAAAAGTAAGAAACGCGCAAGCAGTTAAGTTGGAGGCCACTAAGTAAAGCCTATGACAATTTATTATTCAAACACACAAGCAGTCTGTTCGAAGCCGGACCCGAATACGTTGCTACTCCTGAGGGTTAAGATGGCCGCCTCAAGTTAACTGTGGATGCGGACTCATAGACCCTTCAAACTGCAAAACAATAGGTGAAAAATATACAGTCATAAGAACTGTTCCACAGCATAAATAAATTTGATGGTTGTGCATACCAGAATAGATTGTACCACCGATGAAATTTAAAAAAAACAAAATAAGTAGCTTTAAATCTTTCTGCTAAAACATTACAGAATCACGTGGGGTATTATATTAAAGCGACGATGATTGCCTTAACAACTGAGAAAGTCAGGAAGGTACCAGACACAATGGGGTCGCCTACCGCCTAAAGCCGACTTCCTCTTCGGTGCTTTTCCGTACAACATAAATACCAACTCCACCGAAATAGCAAGGCTTTAAAATTCAGATAGAAGCATGCATACACTACATTTTCTTGTATATAGGTAACATTTTGTGAAAATACCACGACATAAATTATATGATATTTGCCATGTGAAATATGTATGGATAGACAGATATTA
This sequence comes from Choaspes benjaminii, assembly GCA_018248235.1. Classification (NCBI taxonomy): domain Eukaryota; kingdom Metazoa; phylum Arthropoda; class Insecta; order Lepidoptera; family Hesperiidae; genus Choaspes; species Choaspes benjaminii. Next base: position 929 of record DWIE01001366.1, read on the forward strand.
CATAATTGTAGTTAACCATTTTTTTATTATTCTTATTCTTCTAGCGTAATAAATGTATGTTTCAATCCTGTAAACAGTTCATTAGATATTGGCGTCATGAAAAGCATCAAAATGTTGATCTAATTAGGTAATTACCATCCAAGGTTGCGGAGGTAGACCTATGACGGAATTTATATCTTGTAACTGTTCGTGTCAGAAAAACACAACATTTTAGAGTAAGATTTAAGGCGAGTTCTTATACTACTTAAAGAGATGGCTCGTTAACCGTGCAGGCAGCGTGTTTTTAGTTCTCTTGTGTCCAACACACTTCTAGGGCTATACAAACTATGGCTCCTAAGGAAAAGAAACAAACCATATGAGAGCGAAACCGCTTAAAAATTGTATATTTCAGGGAGATATCAGGGAGTATAAATCCTATTACATACGTACACTCACGCATTTTTCCCTGAGGGGTAGGCTCAGGCAATAGATTGCCATTTACTACGATCTTGACAAACCTCGCGCCTCTCCTGTACATTCGTTAGTTATTTCATACAGACTAGTCGGTTTCATGTACTTCTCATCAAGCTTGAGAACATCAGCGATCTGATCAATGTATGTTCTGGAGGTCGTCCACCTTTACCGACGGTTACATATTAATTTTTCCTTTCTATTTAGAGCAGGAACATAATGAACAGAAACTATAAACATATACAACACAAGGGTCAGATAACATGAATATGTATTATTATCGAATCAAATATCGTGAATATTTCCTACTACAAACAGAACAAGAGCTTTAGGTGTAAATGTACGCCTACAGTTTTAATAATAACACTCTGTTATATGGGCCACATAAATAACGATCGGAACTTTCGACAGGGACAGATTGAGAGCCATTTATTTATAACGGATGTAAGTATTATTGTCACGTTGTTCTTCGAACGACCGGAGCGATTGGGTTACGAGACAATTAAGGTCGGGTCAATTGTAATGGCGGTAATTCCTACCACTTCACTTCACTGAACGGTTCATGAACTTGGCTTAATCACTTTTCAATAAAAACATTCAAAAATAGTTATCGAACGTGACAATACACTATAAAATACGTCCCGAAAAAACGTAGTAACTTTAAAATGAGGCAAAATTCTCAAACCAGGTCACGATTTACGCTGTGAAGAAAATTTCAAGCACGATAAGTACAGAAAAGTCTGATTTTATTGAATGGGTCTGGCAAACTATTTATAAATGAGGTTTTCTTCAGAACGCCTTCCTATATCATTATAGTTGTATTTGAAAATTTGTTATATTGAAAGTAAATTCAATTAATTAAATTATACCTATACAATCCTCTTGAGCTCGCAAATACCAAGTGGGTAGTAGTAGTTTAATATGACCGCCCTAAAAGTTATCTTAGGCTCCAATTATAATATTCAGAAGCGAACCATACAATGAACTTTATACTCGTAATATATAAAGGGCAAATGCGGGTAGATAGTCTATTTGGAACGTCCCCGCTTGAGTATTTCAAGCGGAGGCAGACAGTCGCCGCCCCCGTGTCTGAGCGAATGCCATCATTCATTCAATGTATCTCCACCGATTCCATTGAACTTATTCGATCTTCCCACGCAGCTTGCAATTTCGTCCTGTGACGTTAATAGAATCACAAACATTTATTTTTAGAGCAAACTCATTATAGACGCCCACGTTTTGATTCATGCCCACGCCTAGATGATGGTTAAAGGGCAATTACTGTGCAAGTGCTTATGTAAATGTCTCGTTTCACTTTAAACTTATTTTAAACATTATGGAGATTGAGCATTTAAAAAAAAACAACTCAAGCCTGTACTTACCCAAAGAAGTACCCACGTTTCGCCAGATTTTTAGGTTTCATGGAAAGTCTATCTTATCTATCTTAAAGCATCTACTGAGAAAAAACCCAATAGCTCTTGGCCCGATCCAGGAATCAAACCCAAGATCCCGCGTTAGTGAAATAGTTGCTTACAAATGAAGAACATATATTTTTATAAATACCCGGTTACCTGAATACTACAATATGTAAGTGAAGGATTTCGTTTTATTAAAAAAAGAACTATATACTTTCGGTTCTTACTAAAAATTACGAAAACGCAATAAACAAGACTTTTTAAAATACCATCTTAGTACTGAATGAGGGTGTCGAAAAGGATATGAAGTATGTATGTAAGTTTGTCGCTGTTAATTGAAATGTTCCCAATAGGAAATTCCATCGGGCACTAGGCAAGTAGTTGAATAACACGCGAGTAAATCACCAAACATCGAGCTTAATGCAATAAGTCTCTAGAACACAGACTGGAAATCGAATACACGTTCTATATGTGCACTGAATTCAATGATGTCACAGAGTAATGTACAGTTACAGAACAAACCTAACCAAGTTTAGCTTTGTAGAGACGCTAAAAGCTCTGTATAACTTCAAAGAGAACTCACAACAAATCTGTTTTGTCATTTGAATCAGAAAGCAGTCAACCTATTTTAGGTACCAACTAACGAAATACTAAAATATAGCGACTTTTGTAAGATGAGGATTTGAGGCATTGCTTTCTTTGAAATATCCCGATGAACTAACTTATACATTACAGATGACTTATTAGCAAATTGATTAATTTACTAACTAGATATATATTATATTTGTTTACGCTTTCAAAGATTTTACTTATTCCAATTCTATTAAAATATTGTAAATTATTCATCGACCATATTAATATGTTCACAGGAAACATTAAATGAATTGATCTGTGAAATGTCAGAATCCCAATTCCATATAACTTCAACTGCATTCCAAACACGTTGGTACTCGAGCTCTCGCATCTCGTTTGAAACAGCCGTTATTGCAGTGGCGTGCATTGCTTTTCAGGCAATGGATGCAATTTGAGCAGACCGCCGATAGTTTATTGTATATTTCTGTATAAAAGGAACATGTACTGAATATGTAACAATATTATTTGCCTATGTACTGACCGAGCCCATTTTCCACCAATTCCCGTTATATTTTATTCACGTTTAATACTACGTTAGGGACTACTAGGGAATAAATACTACATTTCATTACTTTTGGAGTGATACGCATTTTGATTAGCTTTTCTTTTATAGCACATTTACAAAAACGGACGACATTATTACTTGAACAGTTGTTTTAATAGTTCTTTGTTGGAATAATATAGGTATTTTACAACGTAACATTACGCACACGGACATACGTAGCAATTTTTCCAAAGCCCATCTGCCGCGGGCGTTGCCGGCAACCTTTTTTCGTATTATTTATAAAGGTAACTTTGAGGAGCTTATTCGGAACGCGTCAGGAATATATCCAGTTTGAAAGGCCCATCACGAGCACACGCGTGTTCCTTTCACACACGTTATTAAAGCTAACGTCCATTGATAAATGCACCACATTAATCATCCGGCCTGGTGAATTGCAGAAAAACCTTTCAAACCCTCGTTTCTACTTTCTTTCTCTCGTTTAGCTTAGAAATGGAACATAGATATTGCACAGTAGGTACAATAGCTATTACGGTTTGTCGTCTCGAAACCTATATTCGAAACTCAATATACAATATGTGACATACAAAACAATCAACATGAATAATAAGTTACGATAGAGTGTCGTGTATTGATTATTCCGATGCATGGACGCGCACAATTAAAATAGAGTGCACTGATGGTTAGTTGATAGTTTTTGATTGTCGTTAATATTGAGCGAGCGACATCGAACGCCTGGGACAGAATGTGTAGTAAACCATGGCATGGCCGCGTAACCTCAGTTAAATTTAACAACGATTCACGCGTAATATTGATATGAATAATCATTTAATCTCATTAAAATCTATTTTCAAAAATGATTAAAGGTTTATTTTTTACTTGCTCTATTAGATTAATGACACTGAACAATTACTGTGATAATTAAACATATCTTGGGCATAATTCAGTACGGCACACCATATTACACCCTGATGCGTTAGTCACTCAAAACTGTAATTTGATAAAGATAGGAAATTTAAAATAGCAATTTCGTACAACACACATTGGTACTAAAATTTATTATTAATTAAAAAACGAATATCGTTTTACGCAGATTCCAAAACGTTACTTTCGTTTTTAGTATAATTATAATGAAACAAACCGATGATCTCTGATTTATTTCTTAACTAGTTTGATAACCTAACAAGATTGTTACATATTTTATTTCACCTGTAACCCGCCTACTTCATTTTGTAATCCCGATAATTGTGTCATTTCAACAATGTTATTTACAATTTTGCAGTCGGCCTTCCTGGCCGCTGTTTATTATGCAATGATTATTGTTAGAGCTATTAAATCGCAGTTGCTGTTAAAGATCTATTTTAGCTCGTTGAATATATACTATAATGGAATCTATCAAGACTTACTTTCATCTGATTGCGGCGCTGATAGGATGGCACTGTGCTTCTTCTTGACTTCCTCCACGTTAGCCTGTATCTTGTCTATCATCTCTCGTATTTCTTCCACCTCACTGAAGAATTCGTCCATGAAGCCGCCTTCGACGGCGACGTTGACGTCGTCGGGCCCGACGTCGTCATCGTCGCTCTGCGCCTGGAATATTGATACTATTTTAATAAAATATTAGAAATCAAATGTAGATTTTAGTCTTAGTAATAATTTTTCAATTTCAATCAGGTGTTCAGATTTGTTTCATTTTTGTAGTACAAGTTATCTATGACTGTGTTTTAATTTGTATTGATTTCCGAACTGAAAGTTTAAATACGTTATGTTCGATAGTAAACATGTAAAACCAATTATATTTTTATGTAACCTCCATTGAGACTCGTACAAATGGTTCCAATTTCAATATTTTTCAATTTTCTAAAGCCGCCACCCGTATCTACTTTGCCCATTTATTTTACAAGAGCATCAGTAATAGTTTATAGCCAGCCGTCGTCACGAAAGCCTCCAGATAACGTCGCACAGCACTTCTTTGTTGTGAATTAACATTTTCCACAACCTTACAATAATTCTCATAAACTAAAACAACCGTTCAAATTAATTATTGAGAGTATATTAACAAATAGACAACATATTTTTTGTTGTAATAACAATGAATATTACATATAAGGCGTCATTATCTACCTACAGTTTACAAAATATTTTTAAAAATAATTCGTACAGGGACCCTGCAAGGTTGGCTTACTTAAATGCATATTTTGACCGTATTATTTTAAATAAATTAATTCAGTATCTAAAGTGTACCTAAATTACTACTTGGAGATATTTAAGAAAAACTACTAACAAGACACATATACACCTTTGGGAAGTTAGATATACACAACATAATGGAAAACACTTAGTAGGTTGATTCGAAAGTAGATATTCTTAGTAAGGGATAACAGGGTATGATAAAATAAATCTAGCAAAAAAAACTTATTTTTAAAGCTCCCCGACAGGTTTCCCCATATAACGCGCGTGTGAAATCGCGATAAATATTAGTCCACAAGACTTTTTTTACGACCGCCTTTTCTTATACGGAACAAAGAACGAAAGTAACGAGGCGGCCAAAAGGGCGGACGGTTATTTTCGTTTTTCATCATACGAGCAGGAGCTGACGTCGGATGGCGCACGTAAAGCAAAATTGAATCCACTTAGTTGAAGCGAGCCAGCCATTATTCAATTTATACGGGGGTTCCACATCCCCACAAAGGTCCATCCTAAAGGCAGATACGGAGATAAGCCCGAAGGGTTAACTAAATGATACTGTTTCTTAATTGCTATATATTACTTCAAACAAAGCGTCCGTTTGCATTTCAAGCCCTTGAAACTCTTCCTCAGTGACGTAAAGGTCAATAACGCAAACCAACCATAACCTTCTTGTTTAGAACAAGAACACTAATTACAACGCAAAGGCAAACGGATTGGCTAATCCTCGTAAATATTCTACACCTCGACCCACTGATTTTTGCACCATTATCTTCGAAGAATCATGTAATCAGGAAGCAGTACTATCTTTTTTCCGATTATTTATCACCAGTGTGTATAGAAATAAAAATAAAAATGAACCATTAAATTTGTAGCTAAAAGCAAAATTTAAAAATGGCTAAGAAAGGAAGCTATTTGACTATAAGTCCAAGGAAGGTTTTTGTAGATAGGAAAATGAATAAATCGTCCGAAAAAACGTAAACAGGGACGTTCTTTTCCTATTGCTGACTGCCAATTCAATGAAATGATCTACCTATAAATGTCAAACACATTACATCAATTACTCAATACTTTTGACAGAACGACGTCTGCCGGATCTGCTTTTGTGATAAAAAAATATCTTGTTTTCCGGTGAAAATAAATAAATGAAGCTATAAAAAGCAAATTAATATGACATTTAAGTATAAATCTAGATTGGAGGTGAAAACGCATACGAAAGAGAGTGCACTGCGGCAGGAGTCTTTGTTTCGGGGACTGATCAAATGTAGGTCATGGCGACGCTGGCCATGCCGCGATAATGCGTCGAACCATTACTCCAGCCTCGGGGGAGCGTTCCGACATGCTAACTTAATTTATTAGTCTCGTTTTTGAAACACTTCCCTGAAGCCTACATATAAATAACACACCTGTCTTAGCAGAAGGAAATAAGAAAAATAATTGAACGTATATTGTCAAACTATTTTTAATTAAAAAAAGTAGTTTTGTAATAAAAATGCATGCTTTGATAGTATTCATAGTGTTTACCTGGACACAGACAGTCTAAAGAGCGATCTAGGGCAGAGGGCAGTCATACAAATGCTTGATGTTTGATAATCTACAAATTCACACGCACGTATTACTAAGTACGTGTAGCGGCGACGACAGTAGACTAAATGTTTAATGGGATTCCGATACCTCACAACCGAAATGTCTACACCGAACCACCGATCCTCACTTGGACAAATAGTTTACGTAATAGTCGAATATTCACTGAGGGGACGATACGGATCAGCGTTTCTACGCTCTGAATACTTAAACGCCCTCACCTGAATATAGAACGATACGCGTATGACCTTATGATACGAGATTCTCATCGACCATCTGCAACACGTGTTACTCAACGGCATGGTATATTCGTTGTCTGATCGTAGAATACAATGTATGGTGTTGTAGATGCGCAATAATATAAAATTAAAATTTACTTTTATGTCTAAAATAAAAATGGTTTCCACCCGGTGGTAATAACACGAACAATGGCCGTGATTCGTGGAGCTCATTTGCGATTCAACAGTTAACCGGGACAGTATAACGAAATACAAAATACAACCCCCGTCACGCTCTTCGGACCTCGTTCCCGCAGTACACATCCATTAAAATTTTATCTGGTATCTGCTCTTACACGTATTGTAATATTTATTTTTGATTCAAATATCGACCTACAAAAATGTGTAATGTACCACAAGCTTTACATTTAAAAATACGGCACATCATTTATTAAAAATACGGTGTTACGGTGCCGTTTTGTGACATGCCCGACTAAATTATGATACACGTTGTTCTACGGGCGAGCGACGATAGACTCAACGTAATATTCCGAGATGAGTTCGCACGAGCACAATATCGACCTGAGAGGACCCGTTAACCCGCTGTAGGCTTCACACGTTGTTTGTGTACGGCAGCGAAAATAGAATAACGCCGGTGTTGTTTAGGTGTAATTTACATACACAATAACATCGCAACAATAGGTCTCTAACGAGATCTTTTTGCAATGGTACCTTCCATTTCAATTGAGAAACACGGCGACAAAGGGCGCGCATGTATTTTTAAACGTTTTCGCGTTCTTGACAGCGAAGTATAATAGGTGAGTTTTGGACGTTTGTGTTAATTTCTGCCGTTTTTTAAATGTTTGAAATATAACTAAACATTTCTGTTCTTACACGTATACGGTCATAGTTTTGCGCACCGAGGGTTTCGTACAATCACGCAATATTAATGTTTTTTTCTTACAATACACATTTTAACATGCATGATATTTGTATTGCCATTTTAAGATAAAGGCAAAACTTTTATATATTGTTTATATCGGAAGCCCTATTCCATGGTAGCTATTGTGCTCCAAGAGGTACAGTCAGTGTAGGACAGCTAGGCAGATAGACGGAGACACAACGCATGTAGAAATCTCGATAAACATGCAAAAAAATAATATTCAATAAAATTAATACCATTACTCGTAATTTTTAAGTATTGTCAAAATATACAACGGCAAGTCGTTAAACACAAGAAAAGTGACAGAAGTGAGCTGGGAGCAGCAGATTCAAACTTATGATTATGATGATGCAAAGATTTCAAGAGATAAAATATTAAAGTTACTGTGACATCCCCGATCCATAATTCACTTTGGATATCAGATCACGGGGCGACCGCCAGTGACAATCAACCGGAATCGAATTAACGGGAACATTTAGAGAGCTCCAATTATGTTGCGGTTGGCCCTGCGTGTAACACGAACGTGATGCGGTTTGATCTAATTGTGATTTGGGCAATTTTGACTTTACTCATTGGTCAAAGGTAAAAGGTAAAAGCAAATGGACATTAATTACATACACTAATTTAGTTTTCCAATAATATAACAATTAACACTTTAATAATAATATAATATTAATGAAATAATAAGAAGTCAAAATACGAACCAAGTCAACAGTCACGGACAAAGATAATACGATGATCACCACTCGTTAAAATGGTACGCCTCATATATCCCTAAAGTCTCCTTAAATAAGATTTATTAGGGTTTATTTTCCATCCGTCTCGCTTAATTTCTCTACTTCAAAGCGTAGTGGCGGCCGTATATTAATATTCGTCTCGGAGTTGAACGTGAAAGTTTACGGCAGTAGGACTCTCATATCGGGCCGGCTACCGCATCTTGTTGCACCGTAAAGCAGTGTACTTTCAACACTATTTTTAGCTGCCAGGATATTGTTACAGCTAACAACGTCGTTATATAGTTAATTACTGGTATAATATAATTAACTTTATAAGTTTTAGCCTACTCTATTCAACAAGTGATTTTTAAGCGAACTTTGGATCTATCTCCAATTCTTATAAATCTTAAATGTTTTTGAAATATTTGTATAAAACTGTACCCAGATTTTTTGTTCAGTTAAGCGATTTTTGCGTGCGGTATCTACTTCATTTTTTCAAAAATCATCTACATGATATTCCAAATCAAATAACACCTCATTCATATTTTTTAGAGACTGCTGATAAAGTTCGCTCAAAAAGCACTTGTTCGCTGGACTATTTAACAAATACAACTATGGAAATATTAGGTTAGTAAGCATTCAAACCGTTCAACCTGAACGAGGAACAGGAGAAACGAGTGTTGAAATTGCAAAGACACAGGCTAGCTGAATAAGTTCTGCCACCACCACTAATGTATCAAATTGCTGCTCTGCTATATAACTATACTCTCGTGCATTTAAGTGTCGACATCTTTATCTTAAAATAATAGTGGTAGTAATTAAAACATAATCAAGTCGCTCATAGCAATTATTACTTCAATGTAGAAAATAATAGCTTAATAAGTCGTAATTAACAGTAGGTTAGGATTTCCAAACAATATAAAATGCGAGTTGCAGTTTTGAAAAATTAACGGATAAAATAGAAAATATCATTTTCCTAACAGATAACATTGATCATCTATAGTAGATATAATTAGATGGAGTTTTAACATATCATCAGAAGCAAAACTACAGCTATCCTAAATATAGACAAGTAAAAGCTAACATAAAAAAGAAAATTGCTATTTCAAGTGAAAAATTAACTAGCGCTCACGTATCCCAAATAGAAAATAGAAACACGTAAATGCTCTCTCGAATCTCGCCGATTTGAAAGCAATTTAAAGAAATAACAATATAGTTAAACGATGTATAAAATTACTTCTGTAAAATCTATATTAAGTAACATGAGGGTTTGTTAGTGAAATATGAAAAATGTAAAATTACATAACAGTAATACATAATATTCTAATAATATAATAATTCTTGTTTCGTCTACTTTTATTTATATATACATATATTTCCTTTTGATTTTAATTTAACTTGCTTCTCCATTATCATGCTCCATAAT
>DWIE01001367.1:0-10992 GCA_018248235.1 Choaspes benjaminii
TACATTATGATGTACGTATCAGCCCAAAAGTTAAACATTTACGATTCACAAAATAATTAGATCTCTAGAAATTTACTCTCAGATTAATATAAAGTGAAGTATAAGAGGATTGCCACATTATTTATTTGTCAGTTGTTATAACAGCTAACAGATCTAGCAATTTCACAATATAATATTATAATTCCATAACATAGGCGTTAAAGAAGTTATAGATTTCATCGAAATTTTATTATACCTTTACAATACAAAATCGAAATTTCGTCGAATCATTTGTTACTACTTTTAAGCTGCAGTAAAATTAAATAACGACGCAAAATTTTCCATATTCTTCGTAATTGAATATCCCTATCTATTTTTCGGGGCACCCAGTAACAGGTTTATATACCCTTGCGACTTGTATTGTTAAGTTTGTTTTAAGTAGTAAAAATATTTTTGATTTTGATTGATTGATAAAATGGACTTCTTCGGTACTCCGGCAAATTTATACAGATTTTACTATTATATATTGAATAACCTCACATCGCAATAAATATTTAAAATTACAAAGAATTCAGTATGCACTACAATAAGTAAACAAAAAATGTGGTTGTATTTACATCTATTTATATTTGGTTTATAATTTATATTGCCATTATAAATAGGGTCGTTCCCTATCACCTGGAATCTAAATATAACTGCCGCATAATTGTTAAATGAGGGAAAAATAGTATTTATACATGTGGCATCAAATCTGTATGATGAATGATTGGAAATTTGCATGCGGGTTTCTTTTACAGTGTAGGTGACCACTAAGAAAGCATTGTTGACAATTCAATCCTGTCATTTTAAAAGATACAACAAAAACATAACGCCTGTATTTACTCGAAGATGTAGGCAGAGGTGAACATCACTCACGTTTCGACAATTATGTTTAGGTCTCATGTAGTGAGTGGCAAGGCTATTGCCATTTACCGGGCACATTTCTAAACCCCTGGCGACTCACTGAGATTTTTCTAGTAAGAAAAACCCCAAATAGCACTTTGCCCGACTCAGGAATCGACCCTAGAACCCAGCGCTTGGTGGTCGCGCTTGCGACTACTGACCCAATGAGGCAGTCCATAATAGATAGAGCTAACAAAATTGATATTCCTCTAAAACGTCATAGGACATAACTCAACTATGACGCGATCGAATTTTCGAGCATGTACTTTTATAAAAAAAGTAATAAATTGTATTAATATCCGTTGTTCCAAGCTTCCAAGAGCTGCGTCGTGACTTGCAAGCGGTGATCGGTACCCGCGCGAACATCAACATAGCGCAGATCGAGAACTACGGCGGGGAGACCTTCCTCAGCGAGCAGCTCGTGCAGAGGATGCTCAGCGACTCCAAGACCTCCTTCACTAGATGTAAAACTCTATGTACAGCAAACGAGCTACCAGTTACGACTATCGCTCTGTTGGAAGCGCTTATACAGCATTTGCTGATCGAACATGTAGACTACGCGTTGGACGTCGGCCTCCAGTCCATTCCTATCGCGGAGAGCAAATCCCCGCCTCAGATATACTTCTTCGACATTGTAAATCAGGCGAACAAAATAGTCAAAATGTTTGGCGAACATTTTCAGGAATCCATTTTGGCTTGCATGAGTTCAACAACAAAACAGAGTGAGTGTATACAGAGGAAAACAACTATAACGGAGCAGTTAGAGAATAAACTGGACGCTGGGTTGGAACGAGCTATATCTGCTATAGTTGGTTGGGTGAAACTCCACCTTCAGACTGAACAGAAGAAAACCGACTTTAAACCCGAGGGCGACATCGATACCTTGGCCTCTTCAGCATGTGTGGCGGTAGTGTCTTACCTGAACTCTGTGACGGACAAGATCCACGCAAATCTAGAAGGGGACAATTTGAACTCTGTCACGTTGGAACTAGCCGTGCGTCTGCATCGAGTCATATATGAACATCTGCAGAACTTCCAGTTCAATTCTGCTGGTGCGATGATAGCGATATGCGACGTGAAGGAGTACAGGTCGGCGGCGTGCGGGCGCGGCCCGCGCTGCGCCCCGCCGCCCGCGCCCGCGCTGTTCGACGCGCTGCACGCGCTCTGCAACCTGCTGCTCGTCAAGCCCGAGAACCTGCACCAGGTCTGCGAGGGGGAGACGCTGGCGGAGTTGGATCAGTCTATCCTGCACAACTTCATCCAACTACGGTCCGACTACAAAACTCATAAGCTATCAAGCTTCCTGAAAGGACTGTCGTAATTATATTTAGTTATCTAGTTTTATAAACTATTTAAATTTAAATAGATTATTTTATTACCGCTTTGTTTATGCTGATATATAGATAGTATTTAATAAAGTTATAAAACAATTACGCTAAATGTGTTTGTCTATTTATCTCTAAATATTGAAAAATATTTTTCGAACACCTCACCTCACACTTCCTGTGTTTTATCATGTAGTGATTTTCTCGTGTGACAATTTCAGAAATATTCGAAAACATTATGTGTTATGTATGTGTATTTGTCATTATGTACACATTAAAAATATCCTACTTTTCCGCGTGAGTTATTTAAGTATCTTAAGATTTCAATTAATATACAATCATAATATTGAAATAAGCTAAGATATGTGTCATTGGCAAAAAGATAACATCATCACCAGTGCCATCCGTATAAAAACGGCCTTAACAATTTCGACATCTATTGCGTCTGCGGTCCAATTACGCTAATTCATCAAACCACCGTCCGTATCATTTGAAACCAAGGAAAGTCAACCGCCAAGCGATCTGTCGGAGCGTGTCATGTTGTATAATGCGAAGTGGCTTATCAGTGATATCTATACGACATGGCTCCACTACGTCCATTCATAAGTCCGCCCCACCACGGGCGCTGTGAATGGGGACGGGTGTGTGCGTGCGACGCGGGCGCACCTACGCCTGCATCAACTTCACGCAGTTCCGACCGAGACGGCGACGGCTGCGCTGTACCGCCCGCGCCGCACCGTGACCGCGTCTAAAAGTGATACCCATTGGTTCAGTGTGAGACACACTATTTTTACTGTGTTGTGAACATATCGCTAATCTGGATACTTTAGTCAAAATCGAGAGGTAAGCTCCGACACAGTTGTGTTTATTTTCATTCAAGCCCGACGCCTACGCGCGGGGCTATGTCGCGATTTGTGAACGACGGATTTACATGTATAAGTCCATTCATCGGACGTTAGGGTCTATTTATATTATTATCGGAGGACGTGTGATATGAATGGGCTATCAGAACGCTTTATTGTAATGAGTCTTAGGTTTGGACGTGATGTTGATTCACTGATATGACAGCACGGTGTTGGTGAACCAGTGTTTTGTTAAGCGCTGGTGGAGATTAGTAGATGTGCTCTCAGTCGGTCGATCGCTCGTTATCTAGGTGAGACCGGGCCGCGTCCGTTCCATTTCAAGTGGTGTTTTTATCCCGGCGCTACCTGCGAGGCGAGTCGGCCGGCGCTCGCCGCAAGTCGATCCCGCTAATGGCATCGCGCACCTCCTTACAAGAACGCAGCCAGACCACACCTTCAAACGAGTTGCAATTCGATTTAATAGTTTCTACTGCCCAGGCTCTTCAGTCTATCAAATACTACTAAGCGCATCACACCATGTATAATTTAAGGACATGAAATCGTCTGTGCCGCTCTTTTGGTAAGCTGGCATCACTCGTCTGAAACTTTTATCTATCAAACTAAAGAAAACAATGACGTCATATCAAAGTATCGCGGGTACTCGATGCACGATATGATTACCTACGTACAAAATAAGATTAGCGTTTTCAGCACTTACCTATACAGACTATGTTGAATAACACACTGGCTTATCTATGACAATAACATTTATGTATTTATTACTACTCAAAACTTACAAATGAGTAAATCTGACACACGAGAGGAATGTCCTGTGTAATAATATACAAAAAAACAGTCAACGTTTGAGAGCACGAAATTTAAAGAAATATCTGTAGGTAGTTATGTCCATGACAACTGTAGAGCTATTCAAATGAACTTCGACGTGTTAAAGAATCATACTACAACCTATATTTATCTATGAAAATGTATACCCCGTATGTTTGTGACCGCAAAACTCGAAAAGTACTATTGACTTCCAATTTGGGCACATTGCATTTTGACATAGTATTGTTATATACTTTTTTTCTTTTTTATGGTCTAAAGTTTCAACGGAAACGGAAAATTCCAAACTTTTGAAGTGATGTTAGACTGGACCACAGTGAAGCGTGACTGGGCTCAGTACTCTATAAAATGTCAAATTTTACCGAAAAATCATACCGGTACCTTAGATTATAAACCAAGTAGGTAGCTACCCAAAAAACGTTCTAACTTGAATATAACACTCAGTAACAAGATTCTCAAGTAAAACAGATTCTGTTTCATTAATTTAACCGAATACATCGGTAATCTCCTGTAAATTAAAATGTAATTTACTTATGAAGTACATTATAATCATTTAAAACTCAAACACTATCTTTGATCCACGCGACACATCGAACTAAACAAAGGACTCACTCACTCACACAAAGATCTCATTCATTCACTTGATTGTGATATTGTAAGTCACAAGTATTATAATACCTACTCGTACAATGATATTATGAGTTAGGGTAGTGCCCTAGAGTTTTTAGACAGTAATAAAACAGTTAATACCAAAAACAATATAATCGATTGCTTCGGTAAAACGGTTTATGAAAACCTATATTATAACGCAGATCTTAAGTGTACGTTTATCCAATTCAAGGTACGTCAATTTGTTGTAAATAATGTCCAGTAAACTCGTAATGATTGACGTTTATATTATCTGTTCTTCATAGCACGAGTCAAATCAACATCTTTTACACAATATTATTTCGGTGTAAGGATTTAATGCTGACTAGCATATAGGCTCAACACACAAAGCAATGTACCATTGTCCTCAGGAGTAGCGTAGCATCTGCGACCTAGGTCACAGGAATCATGGGCTGCATAACAAAACAACCTCTTCCTGTTGGTGTGTAAACGGCGATTGAAATT
Source organism: Choaspes benjaminii (assembly GCA_018248235.1). Taxonomy (NCBI): domain Eukaryota; kingdom Metazoa; phylum Arthropoda; class Insecta; order Lepidoptera; family Hesperiidae; genus Choaspes; species Choaspes benjaminii. The sequence continues at coordinate 5,045 of DWIE01001367.1, forward strand.
CGAGATTCAAGAATGCCAAATGTTATGCAAAAGGCTACGAACACATCCCCTATTATCAGATGCTCTTTTCATAGGCGAGTGTGGTAGAGAAAACTATGTTTCCTTGACTCTACCTTACTTTTGGGGGAGTAGGAGCGTGAAATTTTTGTCGTTTTATTTATCATTTTACATTGTAAAGTGAAGCCTTGAAAAATAGAAAAGTAAAAGAGTTAGCAGCACAGACCGATAGACTATAATAGTGTATATAGTATTTACCTTGGTAAGCAACTCATGTGATATTTGTATATGAATAAACGTACGCCAAGATTACACATCGATGTTGATGTCATTAAATTTTATGTCGTAGGCAAATCTCCATTATTTCACACGTGGTTACATTGCCATAAATACCACAGTACATAGCTATGGGAGCGATATAAAATGTCACACGTGAATGAGGCGGAAGCAACTATGAGTTTTATTAAATTATGTAATCCATATATATAATATAAAAGGATAACTGACTAACTGACGTATCCGTACACAGCCTGAACTAGTAGGACTAGGGGCTAGGCTGTGAAATTTTACACACGGGTTCCTGTCACACGATCGGTAAGCACTAAAGAAGGATATTTGGAAATTCAAACCCCAAGAGGCTAAAAATTTGTATGACGCGCGCGAAGCCGTGGGAAATGCGCTCCATTTTTTCTTTTCTATGATACATATATGTTTTATCCGTGCCTAATTCTTTGTAAGTAAACATGTTGATCTTGATTTTATATAAATTGCAAATCAGGAGTTTTTACAAGTTCCCTATTAAGGTTTTGGCGTGGTTTGGTAAAATGGGTAACTCTCAATCTTTAGCAATACATATTTAAGCGACTGCAAACTGCAGAGAACGCACCCCTGTTATACTAAATAGGGTGTACATTATGTCCTGGGACCATTATAAAGGAAAAAGATCAAATTTAATTCGTAAGAAGGAAATTTTACCTATATATGGAATGTATAATGTATAATACAATTTACGATAATTTTACAATATTTCTAGCAAGCTCAGTTGGTCTTGCAAGCAAGATCAATTCTTTGGGATCAGTTGGGACTAATGGACATTGGGAAAGAAGGGAATATAATTCATGAAAGTTTCCGTATTAAGTTTAATATGCTTCTTTTTGCAAGATTTCATTCAATTGCAAATTTCGTCAAATTTTGAAGACAAAATATACAGCACGCTTTTTACTATTTTATCTTATCCTAATAATTATCATCATATATCAACTTACAAGATAATAACTATCACACATACACACACGCACAATGGGACGAGATGTTACACTAACACACAATAACATTTTCTATGTTTTAAAGTATAACCAAACATGCAGTCCAATGTAAAGTAAGATGATTGTACTACTAGACAGATACAATAGCTCAGTACATCGGCAGAAAATTCTATCACACACCAAAAATGTAACACCTCGTGATTCCCTTATGCTTGCTCCTATATATAGTCATTTGTGGACAGAGGCGATATTCCCTTAAACACCAGCTACCAATCGTCGCTGCGTCAGCGACGAAACACTTGTCATTTAAATAAAGTTTCGATTTTGTACCAGCGAAAATGTGTAAAGCCTTAACTCGTCTACAATACAGTTCACTATCTTCACTTCGACGTTGAGCCAAAATGCTTTTGAGCACTAATCTTTCCAATGCTGCGATATTGGTAGAAATATAGCCAGCTTCTATGATGAGATTGTAGTAGATGACAACGACGAATTTTAGTAAATAGTATAGCCGAACCAACGAGTGACAATAGTGACAATAGAAATAGTGAGAGTCGGCTCAATAGAGTAAGATATTATTTTCACCAGTAGTATTAAAAAATAAAGAACCTTATACCTACACAAGCTTAATAAATGATGGTAGAATCTATCCAGGTTCGCCCAGGAAAGTATCACAACTATTTTTGCTGTGCACCAGCTTTATGAGTTGTGTTTCAGCTTCAGGGAGTTATCAGTGTGAGAGCCGCCCCACAGGATACATGAAGCGAGAGAAAGATTTTGTATCCCTCAGAAGTAACGCACTTATGACCGAATTCAAACAGAACAATGCATCTGTGCATTCCATGCAATGCATCAAATCCCGGCCGTTTGCTATTTTATTTCTATAAAAAAGTAATATCAGAGATAAATGTGCTTTGATATATAGGTAAACTGGTAGCGCACACCCACAAGCCCTTGTTACCCAAGGATTCACCAAAACTTATTATCGACTGATGATGGTGTTTCGCCTAAGTCCTTTTGCAGTTAAAACACGGAGTAAACGATTACAACGATGCCACAATAATATAAAAACACAAACTTAAAAAACAAGCCTACCAATACAGAGTTCTCGTGTTCACGTTACTTGGATATTTCAAGCGTCGCGCAGATGTAAATTTATCTTGAATACTTATGAAAAATCACACTGCACGGTGGGACATTATCATTTTATCAGACGAGAGCGTTATCTAGTTATCTGAAGGTTACAGCCGTAACGTACCATTACAAAAACGTATTCCATTAAATTAATTTTCAAGATGATCCCATGTCGCCCTAAACTAAGTAGATAGTCTTAACGAGTAGCATCTCGTGCTTAAAATATATAACGAAAACAAAATTGATGGTAATCACTAATTCAATTTTACTTAATCCACCTGAAAGGTTCTTAAAATCAAATTACAAAAGCGTATCAAGTATGTATTATCATAAAATAGTATTCAGCCCGGTCTTTAAACTGTTGCCGCAAAATTGCTCCTTATTCGCATGAGCGGCATAATCATGTCGCTGGAGGCGCTCTCGTTTTAATATCCAGACAAAAAAAGGAGTTAGTCGATCGACATCTGACGAGCCACTAGTGGCGTAGGTTCGGTGCTCTATCGGACGCGGGGGTGGACGGGGAGGGAGGAACAGCTGCGCAGCCACAGGTTGTGAGTGTCGGTGTGAGATTTATGCGTGCAAATGTGTGCGTAGGGTAGTACACCTTGCACGCAACGGGACCCAGCCTCGAGCAGGTAGAAACGTCGACGACTGACACGATTCTGAACGGATATCGCGTGGCGAATATGGATTTTGAATACACAGATACATCATTATAACAATAAGCAGGTCTGAGACAGTTGTTTCGCGGAAAAGCCTCCCGCTTCGAATAATTCCATTATTATTGTCAAATGTTGGTAGGTTTCTACTGATTCATAAAAAATATAAGTTTAATAATCATTCCGTAGCACCTACCAATGTAATTAAACACGTATAAAATGTTTCTCTTGTACACATACATGTCGACTACTCTTTTATATGCATTATATGGCTTTAAAACATTATTGAAATAATAACTTTCAACCTTATGTGGTAACTGAAACCGTGACGAAGTAATATTTTGAGTCTGCATTTTTTTGCAACCAACACACACTCGAATTGCAACAGATGTTTCAGTTAGAATATTCTCATCGGTTTTTATATGCGTACCCTACCCTTTTGAATCTTGAGACTGACTGTAAAAAATATTTAAAAAGTAATCCCTTAAATAGAAATTTGGTACTGCAATTGTACGTAAATGTACCGTTTACACATATGCACAATAACGTATTATTGTACAAAAAATTTATTATTTCAACTAAAACCGTAATTATTATTAATTACAAATAGGTTAATTGAAATTCTAATTCCAGGGATCATCCTACAACAAAATACCTACTAACAATATTAGCTATACATGTAATTCATTATTATTGCGTTTCAATTTATAGATGCAATAGAAAGACACTTTTTAAGTCCCCATTTTGCTTTTTCACTACTTTACTCTTTCCCCAGCACTGTGGGTATTATTTTATAAACATGTAATGCATTTCCCCAAGTATGCCAATCGTCACATATCGCTTCATACCAAGCTGGCACAGTAACAATTCAGTCCAAGTACTAAATATAGTACAAAATAAAACAACTGTCGCTTGCCCTTCATTCACAACTTTATGATTTGAAATTGATACTCAACGTCACTGGAAATAGAGGTCATTTTTAAACGGACTTTCTGGACAAAGTAATTGGTTGACGGCGTCGTCTGCGTTGGCGCACCAGAATTTTTAATTATGAATTAATTAGTGACGATCAACATCACAAACTTAACTAATACTCGTCACTCATTTTTAGATAATCCCATATGAAATATAAATACTATTTTAATAAATAATTACTATTTCTCTCACCATTGATTAGTTAAAATGATAACAGTAAAAGTTATAACCAGAATTTTTTTAAGTTTAATTCTTTTTATCAGGCCCTACACGGTAGGGTTTATGGATACTTAGAACAAAATTGGTAATTAATTCTAACCTCACAATAGGCTACTAAATTGATTTTATCACCTGAAACTAAAATTACATAAAAGTTCTGTATGTACATGTCATGGCATATTCATGTAAATAAATAATAAATTATTAAAATTAAAACAATGACCTAAGCATAATAGTATTCTTATGTCATTATTATCAAAAAAGTGTTGCCATGCTCCTACACACATGAACTGAAGACAACATTATTTATAAACAAAATGCATAAGTATATAATAATGTATGCATTGCGGTACAATGTCGGGTTCGACGACTCTCCGATAATAATATTATAATATGACTTCCTATCAACGACCACACTATGTAGATACATTTATCATTCTCTCATTACCTAAATATCTAAAGTTATATCGTAACATATTTTGAATAATAAATAGGCTCATACGAATAAAGTACAAGTTTAACCTTCGCCTCATTAAAATGAAAAAAAGTACTTTGTAAAAATTGAAAAGAATATATCAAATGAGTATTTAAACCATTTTAACTTTGATAAGTAGAATCAGGCATTACAGAAAACATCACAGAAGTTTGCAAAAAGATCTCTGAGATGAGCAGATTATATATTATTGTCAAATTTCTTTATTTCTGGTAATACTTGCACACCAAATTTAAATAAAATCAATTTGTGCATATATGTTAAAGTAGATTTATTTGTAACAAAAAATATTAACTAAAATTATATTTTAATATTGAAATTAGAGTAGAGAGAGGCATGCACTTCACCTGATGTTAAGTGACCACTGCAGACTATGACAATCGTAATCGACTTAAAACAGACTCCATGTTCTGTTCGAAGTCGGTCACAATTACTACTCCTAAGGGAATAAATATAAAAATATAATATGTATTATTAACACAAATGAATACATTTGATGGATTTTCAATTAGTAACAATATTTAATTAATCTTTATTCGTATCATGTTATTAATAAAGATAAGTATTGATAAGATTACAGAATAATTTGCTCATAAAAAATATTGTGTTTTGGTAAGTGTGTTGTGTTTGGAGATGTGATGATTCAGCACAATGTCCCCAATTTTTTTAAGAATTAAAATTTAATGTGTCGTCGTAGAATCAAGGACAGAGACAAGTCAAGGTTGTAAAGGCAAGGAGACAGGCTATTGAGTATAAGTTAGGAAAAACAAATTTATTCATATTATATAATACTAATATTAGGGCTAGTAATAAGCTAATACTATCGTATTAATTTTATGAATATTTCTGTATGCCATTCCCCTGGTGTTAGATGACCATTGCAATGCATGAGTCCATGACAACCGTAACGGATTTTGAACAGATTCATTGTGTTGTTCGAAGTCGAGCACAAGTGCGCTGTTACTCTTGAGGGCTGAATTGGTCGCCTCGTGTATCCTGTGCATGCCTGACCCCCACAACCTTTAAGCTAACAGGCAACTCATAAAAGCTCTTTTGCAGCACATATAGGTACCTATATAGTGGTGGCAATCACCGGCATGAAGCTAGATTCATTTTACCGTTGATGAAATACCTATAAGAAATTAGATTAAGAAACTAAATAATTGTTTTATCTAACTACATTTACAAGGAGACAGACGAATAGTC
>DWIE01001368.1:0-10992 GCA_018248235.1 Choaspes benjaminii
GTTCATAACAACATTATTTGTTATTTATAGACGTACACAGTCGAGACACGAAACTAAGGTTTATATTTAGAAACTGAGGCAGCTAGGAATCATAAGTGGTTGATGCAAAACAAAGTGAGAAGGATTATGTGAGCGATTTTGCAAATAACGGCAGTTCTGAACGAAGCTTTTGAGTAAGCTCAGGCACATACTGAACTGTACCTATGGTCTGAATGGGGTTATCGGTTTATCGAGTTATGTTATGAGTTATATAAACTCGCTATCCACCAGCACCTATTTATAATTTTTCTACTGATGATGAAATTTATATTTGATAGCGCTACAAATATTAAAGCTACAATTCACTTTAATAGTACGTTATCTACAGCAATAATCATTCTAAAGAAATGCTATTATAATATTAAACGAAAATATATATTGTATCTATCTTAAGCCACCCAAGAAATTCACAATTATCAACAAGTTATCAGCATTAGACCGGCACGGACATAGACATTAGCAGTAAGGCGGCAGTCACAAGGTTGAATAAGGCGCGATCGACGGCCGATGCCCGGCGACCGGCGACCGGCGACCGGCGGCGTGGAACAAATGCGGAGACGACGCCAATTTGCCACTCAACATGACAGACACTTACCACTTTATTTGTATAACATTAACGTGCTCCACTAAACGAGTTTTCTTGTGTTGTGCCCAATACATAAATCAATTTTAAAATATTATAAGTGGAACCTGCAAAAACATTAATTCAGACCGAGTCCCGTCATCGTATCCTCAACCTATTTTGTAGTCTCATCTGTCATCAAACCGGCCTCGACGTAATTAAGGGCGCCAAAATGGCCTTGAACGAGAGGCTTGTAGAACCTGTAGCGAATAAAAAGATTAAGTCGAGTCGGTGGCGATTAAACTTGTTATAACGAATTACGGCATTGCAAGGACGAAGTAAAGTTGAATATTGCATCAGAGTAGTTGCAAATGCGGGGAGGCAACGTTCGCGTGGAATGTTGGTGCGGAGATGCAGGCTGCGCAGGCGCAGGCCCGCTCCGCAGCCCGCGCCCGCGCCCGTTCCCGCGCCCGCCCGTGACTCACCGCTCGGACATCTCACCACGCATTGATTGGGGAAGTACGTACCTTCTAATTGCGAGCCCGATCATTTCTCGAAACAAAACAGCTCACCGGGTTGTTGTTATTCGCGTCAACCACTTAACATAAGCCCCTAGTCAGAGTCTAGTAGGAAAACGCTGAGATTATCTTAGATTATTAAAAGCTTGCAAACATACAAGTAACTACAAGTGTCCGTTTAGCACAGACACTATTATGACGCTATGACGTTGCGTACTACTTAATAAAATGAAGCTGCAGCAGAGACAACGTCGCATACCAGTGACACCTCACTCTCAGTTAATCTTGCGGAAAAGTTTTCCCCCGAAGTGAGTCAACTGACGCACTTATCATAACCGCGTCATGGGCGATAGCTGGATGGTTAGTAAAAAATAATTCTAGTAAACCTACGGAATAGCGGTGTTTTTTTCAACCATACGATATGAGGAAATACATTCAAATATGATGTTAACTGGTTAATTCTTGCATAATACCTACATAAATTTCATTTTTCGAAATAATTAAGCATGTACCTATACAATGTAATCATACATTATTTAAATGTCAGCATAGATATCTAAAAGAACATTCCCTATTTGAATGATTATGTGCAATTTAAGTCATTTTTGTAACCTACTCTTGAGAATAACGAAATATGATTATAAATATTACACTTTAAGTACTAATAGTGCGTACAGTTTCTTCTTTTAGAGAGTCCAGTTCAAGTTCGTTTCAGTCCAGTTCAGAGTTCAAGTCCTTATTGTCAGTGAATAAATCTAAGTAAGAAACACAACTAACGCCAGGACCCTTTTATATCGACTTAAGTATTAATGCATTCATTAATCGTCATTTGCATACATCCAATACAATTCTTATATTAACATATACAAAGGAAATATACCAATTGAATATATTTTAGTTGTGATTTTTTTTTAATATGTACAAGACTACGCTGGTGTACAATAAAGTGTATATCTATCTATCTATCTTAACGAAACTAAAAGCTAATAACAATTGTAATATTTATTCACTTTTATATTTATTTTTTTGTACACCCAATCATATTCTATACTTATTACCTCCTGTAACTTTATTTCCTGATCATTTTTTAAAATACTAATGATTTAAATTTTTGACGCCACGTTTCGATGTAACGTATGTATTCTTGAGAGGAGAGGGATTTACCGTTCGAACCCCACAAGAACTAGTATTTGTATGGCGAACAAATACTTATCTCATATTTGAGTCTTTATGGCCTTCCTCGCCTAAGCCGTTTAGAGGGCTCCCTTCAAACGGATTGGAAGATCTCAAAGCAAGATATTCATTTCATATATCTACTTATTTTTCACCAACTATATTGTTTATAGTAAGGATAATTAATTGGGCGTATACCTAATATTTTTCTATAACTACAAACAACCACTTGCATAGAGTATTAATTCAAAATATAAACCCTATATTCGCTAACATTTCACTCTGTAACTCACCCCCAAAGTTTCCGAAGTGATTGGAGTTATTTAGAAACAGTGATTCGTTATTCAGCAAAACTTGTACTAAATTTCATTCCACTGCACAAATTAATCTAAAGAAAAAAATGTTATTTTATTGCTTTGCATTATTGTATGTTCGACCAGTCGTATAAATAAACTAGAACTTCCGTACAGTCGATGCGATGTTAGAAAACAGTGCTATTGATCTGGAAACTTCTAAAATAAAACAAGGGGCAATCGAGTTATATCGGTCGCTTCCTAAATAATATCGATTATAGCGCAGCAGATGGCCGGCCTGGACCCCAGACCGGCGCGACCCTCCCGCGCTGCACCGCCAGCCTCGCCTCACCCCCGATTGAGATTTATTCCTCCGAAAACGTCCCCTGCACCACTGAATTATTCGATTTATATTAAGTTTCCGCAATTTCCATTTAGAGGGATTCAACAGCCGTGAGCCGATGAGCATTAGCCCTGCAGATTTAGCAGTTCCTTTGTAAATATTTTCGAAGGGCGTGTCACACAGAGCGACCATTATTAATAATGACAGAGAATAAAATTAGTGTCTAATACGAATTGACTGGGTGCCATCTGTTGCATTGGCGATATACACATACGGCAATGCTTTTAGAAATACATGGGTAATTAATGCATACTAATATTGTAAATACTTTGGTTATAACGAAAAAATATTTGTGCACATAAACTTTTTGCAATATTTAATGTAGGTAAGTCTTATAAAAAGATTAAAAAGTTGGTGTTTTCCCATTTAGTTACTAAGCTGATAGTTCAGTTTTATGTGTAAAGTTTGGATGTACAAATGGATATACGAGTTCTCTTGTTTGGTTGCCGTAGACGCAAGCTTTGGAACGACCTAGCGTAATTAAGCCAATAAAGGTGAAAAGTACACGCTCCACGTCTTAATTGAAATCCAAATATCACAAAATAAACGAAAGACGCTCATCAGCAGCGTACCGTGCATAGCTCCGATGAAATTGCATTTAAAACGAAAACTGAAAATCAAAGCGATTCAAACTTGCTAAGGCAATAAAAGAAATGAAAATTCCCTCTACTGAATACACTCAAATGATTCGAAAAACGAATAGGTTTACACTTTTGCATAATCTCCGTCTAGACGGAACTCGGCAATCGTTTCAAATTTTCTTATACGCTTCCTTTAGTGAATGTTTTGGCCTCCCTTATATCCCCGCTTCTTTTTATTTTCATGTATTGAAATAGTATAATGTAATTTTTTTTACTTTAGTTATACAATATTTGTGTTTTTTATATGTATGGGTGTAATTAGCAGTCTTCTTAAACAAGCAGTAACAATATGAGTCAAATCTCCATGAAATGTCGTTTGAAACAAACCAATCGAATTTATTATCCATTGAATTTGAAACCCAATTTTCTATTAAAAATCTACAAATTATTATAATTGGAAATTATTAGAAATTGGCAATAATACATATTAAGGATTGGTATTTAAGTTTAGTAGTTGGGTCACATTTACACACATAACTCCCGCTTCTATTGATGCACTTTAATTTTTGCCATAATATACCATATTTTCTACTGCCACCAAACATAAATGTGTAATTCGCGTACTATAAACTTTTGCATCGCTGCCATAAGATTAGGCCTGGTATACGTCAAAAAATGGACCATTTATCCCGGAGCGGCGCGGTTATATCATATTTCGTTCTGTCAAGGGACGCCTTTCTGTTCATTTCTCATTAATTCTAATTACTCACTGTGTTTAGGGTTTCACAGACAAAGGGTCTCCTTTGAAGTAAAGCCACAATATTATTTGATGGAACAACACTGCAACTAACAACGCTCAACAATTAATATCATATACCTACTAATAATATTAACTTGTAACTGCTGTCTTCCCATTTCCGTCTATTGCCGTTAAGCTAAATGTAATGCTTATTGAAGAGATTAAATAGGCACATATTTCTACGTTTCGTAACCGTTCGGATTTTGCAGACGTGAGTTATTTAGTTATATATGTATTTTAGAATGTATTTTTGTCTATAATCGGCGCAAATATGAGAACGTATCAAAACAATTAACTAAGTAGATGCAGTGTTACCTCCATTAGGATCTATAATCGTACAATGAACTCCATTTTCTATTTACCTTTCGTTTCGCCCGAGGATATTGAAGGGTTGGATTCTGTTAACACAAATTTCACGGTCTGGGAAGCTGGAATGAAAATGATCCACATGTATCTTGTATTTTCATGGACTACTTAATGTTGTAGCTTGAAATTTCTATCCGCTTCTATTTAAGCTTTTATTACAAATTAACTGAAAACGTTAACCAAATTCGAACCTAAGAGACCTAGATATTAAAAATACAGAGGTTCTGATTGCTTATCTCGGGAACATTTAAGGCTTTTAAGCAAAATCGTAATAAATTGGATATTAATTATTTTATTCGAACGATAACGGTAACTTCTATACAGAAATAAAACTAAGTAAAATTGTACACACAAATTTACTCCTGTTTTAAAACTTTAGAAGTGTTTATTTGGTATCCAATTATTAAATTTAGAGAAAATATTTTTTTACATATAATTACAGCTCTATTGAATTCCTGAGCTGAACCACAGACCGCAAAGTTCTTTTTAGCGAATCACGTGTGGAACACATTTGGTAATGGTTTGGACTTCCGCTTGATTTTGTGAGCTTTTTACTCAGCCTTCATACTTGATGGCTCGAGTTCAAAGAATTAATTTAATGAAAACGTAACCAGTCGCGCGAGTGCGTCTCATTAACCGACGGGCCACTAACATAGCACAGGATAAATATGTAATATACATCAGCTCATTTCTATTTATATTTAACAACAATTAGGCATTCTGCGAAACGTTCAGTCTAAAACTAGTTCAGTCTTTGTTCTTGGAACACAGATTACATATTTTCTGAATATACATCGCTAGACTTAGTTTTTCTAGAAATTGTTAAAATTTCAAGTAAGGACAATTGCAATAATAAACCGCAAACCACTCTTTGTCATGTTCCGATTCTGGCAGTGATGTAATTTTTTTTATTCATAAATCTTTTAAATGTTTAGTTATACGGAGCATAGACTTATCAAACAATCATGTTGCTCATACGAGTAGAAATAATTTAATAATAATAAATTAACAAGCTAATTAAGTCATTATACCTATAGATATTATTAAACTTAAAGTGTGGTTTTTACGCTATGATTGTTTATTTTATTATTTAATGTATACTTTTGTGTGTGTTTAAATAATATCGGAAGTGTAACGATATTTAACTTATTAATAACATATGATATTAAAAAAGCTTCATGACGTATTGTAACTTTACTCGTAAGTTGACAGAAAAGCCAAGTAAAATCTTTCCACTTCAACATTTGCAATCTTTTGTAGGTAAAGAAACACGTTTGCAGGCTGCAAGTAAAATCATAATTCTCTTATGAACACTACAATCATTATCAAGGCATTCGTGTTTGATTACATTTCAGATATTTCTCATCCTTTGACTACACGGAGTACAAACAAAGTGGTGGGAATGTACATAACACACACACGGTTAAGAAGTACCGTAATCGCCTACGGGTCATCGGCTCATGAAGATCTCAGGGAAGCTATAAAATATTTTATCAACATCATTAAAACGAAGTATATTAAGGCCGTCTAATATATTGCAAGAAAACTATTGAAACGTACCGTAGCAACATGGGCGATACGCGCCCGGCCCGATTCCACATTGTATGCGTGTTAGCGAGTGACCGCGGACATGGAACAAGTACCGCAAGCGCCTCCCGAATACCGACTTCTCAGCCCTCGCAATGCGAACTTGACCTCACCTCCGCTATAAATTTTCTGCTGCCTTCCTGAATAGGCTTACTGCTCTGAGTATGAATTTTGCTAATGTACGACGCGCTCTATCTTATCTAGAGTTTAATGCGGTGTTTATTGGATTAGCATTACGGTATAATTTGATTTGACACCACTCAAGAAAACAATTTCATATTCTACCTGATCTTTGGACGATTAGACCCAATTTGTCTAGAAAAAATCGCTGATAAATATTAACTCTGTAGTGTATCTCACATAAATGAAATTACATTAAGACCAACAATTCCATTTTTAATTTCCATAAATATAAGCACTAATATGAACATGTGAGCAATCCCGCACCAGACGGACAGACAAAGAAACTGGTGGTAAAGAGAGTCATCATCAGATTCTACATACATCAATAATAAACATTATCTCAGCCAAAAGTTGATAACAAGTCCTGCATATTGTGCTAAGCTAAAGTAGTACACAATCATTTGCTACTGATTTATCTCTAGGAATACTCGTAGTTGGTCTATTACTGTCACAATCAATAACAGCGGTTCCGACAACTTAATGATGAAATCTACTTTCACGGTACTATTATAAAGTTACTATATTATTAATACATTTACTGCACGCTTGTGAACACCAACAAAAGGAAATTATTTGACTAACTCCACATAAAGTTCTAAAATTCAATAACTTGTATGGGTCAATAATTTTAAAACAACTCTTTGTAAACGTGTTTTATAAGCATCATTGTTTACAAGGCGTGCTAGTGGGAGCAAAGGTGAATTTGTTTTCTTATAAAAGTAAAGAAAACAAAACATGTCATGGACTCTCCACGGTAACGCGAATAACTAAAGACTTATCGTGCAATCAATAATGACCAGCCGATAGATCTTAAACAAAAACACTTTTTTATGTCTAGGTGATGCGAGACGCCGTGTCAGTTCTTATATTTAGAATGACTGAGGTAGATTCTGATAAGCAATTCCGATTATATCGTGCCAGCTATTCATCTATGTACTCAATCAAACGCCATAAAACGAAATAAAATGATTCTAAGCTCAAATACAACTCACGAAGTTACTGGCAGCAAAAAATATGTAGATATAAATATTTCTTTGGCATTATCTATTTTATAAAACAAACTCATGAATACGACATTACGGCGACAGCTACTCCACCAACCAACGGTACATTCCAGCGTGTTGTTATTGTACACTATCAAATTGGTGCATTTTTAAAGTGTCCAATGTCTCTAATTGTTTTCATCAAGCTGTAGGTACCTAACTAATATAGCCGTCTTTAAAGCCAAACAAGTTTTCGCATTTATGTTACAGTGTTATACAATAGAAAAACTCTTTATTGTACACCAAACATGAAAAGACGATATTAATATTGCATTATCCAATGTAACCAATTTGTATAAATTTTTACCTAATATTGCCTCACCTGCGTGATGTTGTTTTCGCTTAAAGCAACATTCACCTCCAGACCGACGTTAGAGTTAAATAATTAGGTACTTGCCGACGAGAATTCTTTATTTACCCTCGGCGGGTATTTACATAGAAGTTCTCAGGAGGCTTGTGGTCGTATGAGGTACCTACGCATGTATGTGGTAGGCAGGTCAAGTGAACGGAGGTCTGTCTCAGCCGCCGGAACGTCTATTTGTCTTAACGCAATACCTGTCAATAGTCGTCCTAAGTTCATTGGCATTCCCACTTTGGCGCATACATTGCGTAGAATTTATGCAGCTTGCACACTTCCATTTGTTCAATACGGACCCACCAAACTGGTATCCAGCTTCGTAACATGATCTGTGGTATGCCATTAGCTTGTTGACACATTAAATAACAAATAATTATGCTTTACAAGAGCTTTACAGCGTCAAAGTTTAATTTGGTCTAAGAGGCTTCTGTTAAGTAAGTTAAGTGATCATTCACAAATTACTTAATTTCATTAATGACATAAGAGTTTATTATGAGAGAGTAATCGCACTCCACTTGCATTATACCTATGTTTCAAATCTTAATTGAACTGTACGTGTAAATCAATTGGACCATTGATGATGTAGTCACAATGTATGCATCGAATACAATTCGTAATGGTTTCTTTATCAAAACCATGAGTAGAAATGTACGTAGGCATTACTAACTTTCCATTTACGTCGTTTTCTTCATTTCGTAATGGAACTAAAATTTTAACTTTATCTGCAGCCGCCCTGTGTCGTTACAAGTCAATATACCCGTAATTTGAAAGTGGGTGTTAAATGAAACGGTGTTCAATATTTTGTAACAAAACAAGGAACACAAAGGGCGTTACTCTCTACGTGTAAACATGAAGACCAATAGTCACGGCGCGGCGACACGTGTCTTGCTCTCGCCCCGAGCTGCCGATCACCAAATTATCACAATACTCTAGCACAAAGAAGTAACAGCACGTGCTAATCAGGGCTAAATAGTATCTATAACAAGATTTATGGGTGCCAATAAACAATTTAAACTCATACGCATCTAATTATATTACAATTAAATATATACAAATTCAAGATTATTATTGTCTCGCATTCTAAAATAACAAACTAACGTGCTCATGATATAAGCATTCGAATAAGGCAATAGCTGATCGTCAATTTCCTTAAAGTGCAATGAACTTAACAAATCAAGTATTGTAATATATCAGAAGAAAAAAATCCTTTGTTTAATGTTCAAATAAAATGTAATTGTTATTTTGTATTTAGCATAAACATAATAATATTCAATTAATATTATGCTTGCATCACTTTGTGTGGTCAATGTTTATGACAGGCAGTTACAAAAGTGTGTGCTCATTTACTTAAACTGACAATTCAGCCAGACCAATAGCAAATATGGTTATGGATGATTAACACAAAGCATTATTAATTTCCGTAACGAGTACTTAATAGACAGTAAGTGTCATAATTTTGCATTCTAGTGTTTTTATCTATCTTCTATCTATATATATCATAAAGGATACCTGACTGACTGACATGTCAATGCACAACCCAAACTACAGAGTCTATGACCGTGAAAATTTACATACGAGTTCCTTTTACACTGTAAGTGAGCACTAAGGAAGCATTTTTAGAAATTCAAATCTTAAAGTGGTGAAAAAGAGGATGAGAGTTTGTATGACGCGAGCAAAACCGTAAGAAATGCTCTCGTATAGTATAACGGGTACACAGCTCATCTGGTGATTAGTGATTACCGTCGCCTATGGACATCTGCAACACCAGGGGATTTGCTAACGCGTTGCCGACTTTGAAGGACTCTTTTTACCTCAGAAGAAAGCTCATTCCACAATTTGCACATTCGCGGCAAAACACCGAGTTTTGCAAAACGAACAGTAGAGGACCGCCAAGTATCCAGCTGATGTGGATGAAACTTCGTCCTTCGGCGAGTGGTGCGATCGTAGAATGGCGACGTGGGTGCTAACTCACACAGTTCCTGGTAGCACTTACTGTTGAAGAGACAATAGAAAGTGGAAAGGGCCCATCTCCCTTCACATACCAAGGTCTTCCAGACCATCGGTGATTTTGGGATAACTGACAGCCGAATGGTGCGCTTTTGAGAAGTGAAGTAGGTTAAAAAAGTACAATGAGCGCCTGTCCAAAGATGAGAGCAATACTAAACAAGAGGACGAACCTTAGCTTTATTTTACAAATACATTTGTCCAGTTGTGAAGTTTTTCCCGACACTCAATATATTATATCTATCTATCTATCTATATAGACTAGTTGTTCTCCGAGTCTTCATCCAAGTATAATAAAAGTTTATTCAAGATAAACACCATATTATCCGTCAAGTTACAAAAACTTATTAAAATCGCTTCAGTGGATAAGCCTCGTGAATCTGAGATTATTACATATATAAACTTGTTGTGTATCGCTGTTTCTCCTGAATGGCACTATTTACAATAATTATGTTAGGAGAACCAAACTTTATTAATTAGAGTGTATAATTCAAATTGACGTGTTAACAAATAGATAAGTAAAAAGGAAATGAGATGTAACAAAAAACGTTATTTTGTAATTAATAAATGAACTTAACAAAAACACTTGTAATATCCAAGGATATTAACAATAACTAATAATGTTAAGTACAAATTAATATTGGATGACCACATAAAATACGCCGTTTTGTTCGTGCTATAATAAGCTTTCAATTTAAATTAAATGACAAATTATTCAATAAGGAGTAATTGAAGTTTCCGAAAAGAAATTCTTCTCAGGATGTTCCATACGCATCGCTTAGCGCGAACAGTCAACGCGTCGACTGTCAATCTGTTAATTTATTTATTTAACAGACCGTCACATAGATTCTAAGAACAATGGTCAGTGATGTCATGCGTAGATCATTTCATTATTAGCAACACTATAATACGAGAAAAATTCGTGTGATTTTCCGTACTAAAAAAGTGAAAGTGTACTTTGACGCTCTTTAATTATAAACTTTTACCTAAAAACAGTTCACGCAATTATTACTAACGGAGTGGGCAGAGGTCCACAACACTCATACTCGTAAATCGCCAATTATGATTATGTTTTTAAAGAGC
>DWIE01001369.1:0-10991 GCA_018248235.1 Choaspes benjaminii
GGTTTATAAAAGCCACCGCAAATGCATTCAAGCAAGTACAGTAATCAAATCAACATCGTTAAGAACGCGATGAAAATCCTAACCAAGAGATAATAATTTTTTAATAGACATTAATGGACATTGAGATAGCTACGTTATCGATTTTAATGGTATTATATATTCATAATTAAGTTCTTTTTATGATATTAAGAACACAGATTTTCAGTCTACCTGCTGGTGAGTAGCTACTGCAGCCCATAACATCTGTAATCCCAGATACGGTGCTACTCTTGAGGACATAGATCGAACACTTCGTGTTCTGCGTATGCTGGCTCTCTCACCGTAACACCGAAACACAAGTAGTGCGAACACTACTGTTTGCTGCACAAATAGGTTTGACGGTGGCACCGTGCCAGGGGAGCATACGAATGAGGTAGCAGCCGTTAGAAGCCCGCGTGCATTGTGGTGTGGTGGTCGTGGCGCAGGTGCGGCAGCACATGGCGGCGGTGGGCGTGCGGCGCTTCCAGGAGCTGGTGGGGCGCACGGACCTGCTGAAGGCGCGCGAGCACAACGACAACCGCAAGGCGCGCCTGCTCAACCTCAGCCTCATCCTCAAGAACGCGCTGCACATGCGCCCCGGCGTCAACATCGTGGGCGGCTCCAAGGCGCAGGTGCACGCTCGCTACTACCACAAACCTATTATCTTGACAGGCCTTTCAAGTGATACAAGTTTCATGTTTACCCTAAATACACGTATTGTCGTGAATTTTTAGTAAATTAAATTTTCCTACTATTTACCTTTTATGAACCCCAAGGTCAACATCAGAAGGGGATCTATTGCGCAAGTTCGTCTTAAACTTAAACGGGGACCTCTGAGCGGGGAGGGACCGTTCCCTTCCCCCTGTACTTTATTTCCCATAGTACTATTTTTTTTAACGTTGCATTCTAAAAATACCTATGTGCTGGTAATAGATTTTAACAAGAAAATGTATTTAGATCTGAAATGATTATTATCTTATAAGCATAATAGTCAATGCAATAGTATCATTCAAAAAAATATTTAACAATAGTATTATATGTAACGATTTTAAAGTTGTATTGTCGTATATTAACGCGCGTCGGCTCGCAGGACTTCCAACTGGAGAAGCGGCTGGACAACCAGCTGATCGATTTGTGCGCGGGCATCCTGGAGGGCACGCAGAAGCACGTCGACATCGCCATGAAGATCACCAACGAGGACCGCACCTTCACATCCACCCTCTCCTACCACATCGCCATGTGAGTTGCGACCGTCATATATCCTACGCAATCGGATTATTACCTGTAACTGAATTACAAACATATTCCTCTACATAATTGTATTATTCTATATGAATGTCCTCAAATAATCACGTAATTGAAACTTCTCCAGTCACGCCGAAAATTAGCACAACCAAAAAGATAGGCAGCCAACAGACGAATTTTTCAATTTTAATTTAATATACATATTATGAAATATTGGGGATATGCTGTAATTTCATATTGGAGAAAATCTGAAAAATATTTCTGTCATTAATCACAACACTATAGTAAATAAAATGGAATCATAACGTAACATAATTAATATGAAAAGTATGTCACTTCCATACCAATATACGTCCTGGTTTATATGATCTACATTATTAAAAGGGTATATTGTATTTCTAGGAAATATGGTGACGATGGTCTGCCTGACGACACCACTGTCAACATCACATTGAAAGGCTCTGCGGGACAGAGCTTCTGCGCGTTCCTCTCGAAAGGAATCACCGTCACGCTGGAAGGCGACTCCAACGATTATGTTGGCAAGGGTCTCTCGGGTGGCAAAGTGATCATCTACCCGCCAAAGAATTCTCCCTTCGAATCTCATTTGAACGTGATTGTTGGCAACGTGTGCCTGTATGGTGCTACATCTGGAAGAGCATACTTTAGGTAAGTACCTTTTATATTAATTTAATTGTTACTGTTTTTTCATGTAAGGAAACAATACAAGTGCCACATGGGTTTCATGGTAAGTGGGTGCTGTAGATCAACCATACAGTATGGTACTTGGTACCATAGAGCCAATTGTATACCTGTCGTTAAGAGAAATTAAGTTTTGACTTATCCGAAAATTACTGTGATAAAAACCACATCCTTACACCGAAACACGAGTATTGCAAACTACTATTTCACAGCACTTTTCATTTCTTTTTCATATGCGACCCAGTCGAACATGAAGGTTGTACCATCCGTAAAAATGAGAAATGTAACACAGGGGCATAGCGTCGGAGCGGTTCTGCGTGCGCAACTCGGGCTGCGTGGCCGTGGTGGAGGGCGTGGGCGACCACGCCTGCGAGTACATGACGGCGGGCCTGGCGCTCGTGCTCGGCCTCACCGGCCGCAACTTCGCCGCCGGCATGAGCGGTGGTATTGCGTACGTGTACGATATCGACGGCTCCTTCAAGGACAAGTGTAACCCGGAGATGGTGGAGCTTCTGCCTCTTGAGAAGACAGAGGACCTGGGCGAAGTGCAGAAACTTCTCGAGGAGTTTGTTGAGTACACCGGATCTTTAATTGCCAAAGAACTACTAGAAACCTGGCCTGAGCCAGCGAAGAAGTTCGTGAAGGTGTTCCCATACGAGTACCAACGCGCACTTAAGCAAATGGCTTTGAAACAGGCTTCTGCACCTAAAGTAGAGCCTAATGGCAAGGAAGAGAATGGGATCATTGATATCGAAGAGGCTGTGAGAGATGTGGAGAAGGATAAGAAGAATTTGGAGAAAATTCTTGATAAGACCAGGGGCTTCATCAAGTACCCGCGCGAGACGGTGTCGTACCGCGCGGCGGAGAAGCGCATGCGCGACTGGGGCGAGATCTACGCGGCGGAGGGCGTGCGGCGCGGGCTGCGCGTGCAGGCGGCGCGCTGCATGGACTGCGGCGTGCCCTTCTGCCAGGGGCCGCACGGCTGCCCGCTCGCCAACCTCGTGCCCAAGTGGAACGACCTCGTGTTCCGCGCCGACTGGCCCGCCGCGCTGCACCACCTGCTGCAGACCAACAACTTCCCAGAGTTCACCGGTCGCGTGTGTCCCGCCCCTTGCGAGGGTGCCTGCGTGGTGGGCATATCGGAGCCGCCTGTCACCATCAAGAACATCGAGTGCGCTATTATCGACCACGCGTTCGCTAACGGGTGGATCAAGCCGGAGATCCCTGAGCACCGTAACGGCAAGACCGTAGCTATCGTGGGCTCCGGACCAGCCGGCTTGGCTTGCGCCCATCAACTGAACAAGGCGGGCTACTCGGTGACGGTGTTCGAGCGCAACGACCGCGCGGGCGGGCTGCTGCAGTACGGCATCCCCAGCATGAAGCTCAGCAAGGAGGTGGTGGCGCGCCGCGTGCGCCTGCTCGCCGCCGAGGGCATCGCCTTCAAGTGCAACGTCGACGTCGGCAAGGACATCTCCGCCGCGGAACTCGCTAACGAGTACGACGCGCTGGTGCTGTGCGTGGGGGCCACGTGGCCGCGCGACCTGCCGCTGAAGGGCCGCCAGCTAAACGGCATCCACTTCGCCATGGAGTTCCTGGAGACCTGGCAGAAGAAGCAGGTGGGCGCGCCGCCGCCGCACCACCGCGACGCGGAGATCTCCGCCAAGGACAAGGACGTGCTCGTCATCGGCGGCGGCGATACTGGGTCAGGACAAGTGTTATTGTTGATAGGACCACAGGGAACTGTTTTTCCCGTTCATATAAAAAAACTGAACAAATGTGCTCTCTAGCAAACGAATTTAGTCAGTTCATTGTCACTGCATCGATTTTATTGTCCATCCAGATAGAATATGTTCCCTTATTAATTCTTATTAAAATCACAATTAATCTCCTGTGGCTAGCAAATCAGTTCAGTCGATTAATTGGCACGTCACTTATCGGTTTAATTCGTTTATACTAAATCAAAAAGCGAGTATCGATCAAAAGTGAGTATCAATGACTAACAGTATCCCATAAAAGTTGGTCCAGAAGTTAAGTAAAAACGTTGTTGCAGATGCGACTGCATCGCGACATCGCTGCGGCAGGGCGCCAAGTCCATCACCACGTTCGAGATCCTGCCCGAGCCCAAGCCCACGCGGGGACAGGACAACCCCTGGCCGCAGTGGCCCAGGGTCTTCAGGTATTTACTACATACATACATACACTCACGCCTTTTTCCCTTTGGGGTAGGTAGAAAATTGATTGTCATTTACTACAATCCTGGTTTGGCGCCTCACTTCTACATTCATTAGTTTTTTCGTTTACTTATTAATTTAATATTTATCACATAGTGATGCCTCTATCAATCTATCTTGGGTGATAGTGGAGAACTGGAAGAAGGTGATTAAGCAATACATACGATTAATATTGACCCATAGGTATAGTTAGTACTAAATTTGTGATAACTGTTTAATCAAATGAACAAGATAATTAGTAGGCGAGGTTATTTGCAATTGCGTCTATAATTATGTAAATTTCGTACTGTTCTTTTTTTCCTTTAGGGTGGACTACGGACATGAGGAGGTGAAAGTCAAGTTTGGCGAGGATCCCAGAAAGTTCTCAACGCTTACCAAAGAATTCATAGATGATGGCGAGGGCAACGTGTGCGGCGTGGCGGCCGTGGAGGTGGAGTGGGCGCGCGGCGCGGGCGGGCGCTGGGAGATGCGCGAGCGCGCGGGCTCGGCGCGCCGCTTCCGCGCCGACCTGGTGCTGCTGGCCATGGGCTTCCTGGGGCCCGAGCGCTACGTGGCCACCCAGCTCGATTTACCACTGGACGCCCGCAGCAACATCGAAACCGACAAAAATTCGATCTACAAAACTCCGTTGAACAACGTTTTTGCGGCTGGAGATTGTCGGCGAGGCCAGTCCCTGGTGGTGTGGGCGATATCCGAAGGCAGGCAAGCCGCGCGGGCGGTCGACATATTCCTGTCCGGCTCCTCGTCGCTGCCCGGCCTCGGGGGCGTCGTGTACAAGGACTGAGCGCTCGCACACACTTGGACACCATTCGGAGCGGCCGCTCATATCTGCGTACTGAGTGCCCGCTCATATCTGCGTACTGAGTGCCCGCTCATATCTGCGTACTGAGTGTCCCCTCATATCTGCGTACTGAGTGTCCGCTCATATCTGCGTACTGAGTGGCCGCTCATATCTGCGTACTGAGTGGCCGCTCATATCTGCGTACTGCGCGGCCGCTCATCTGTGCGTGCTGAACGGTCACTCATCTACGCGTACTGAACGACTCATCGCTGCTGACTATCACTATGTCAATATATACGGAGAAAAATCTTATCTGCTGGTTTTGGTTTCATTTTGACAGATCTGATCGACGAATATGAAATGTTCTATAAACCTTTCGTTTCATTATTGGCAAATTGCTTTAGTTTAATGTTATATTTTGTTTGTTGTCCATAAATTATAAATGTGTATATGAATATCGAAAATATTATAATATCAATTATGTATATATTGCGTAAAGTTCAATCAAACTGTCAAAATGAAAAAAACGAACCGAAATTAAGGAATGGAATATTTTCTTTTCGTATATTTAAAATTCGAAATGGATTTTATGTTGCTCTAAAAAAGTATGCTGTGATTTCTTTACGACCAATCGATTCAGTTGGTCGCGTCCAAGATTATTTTTTTGTTCTGAACTCAATCCGTCTCATCTTTAAACGCCTTAGGATTTTGAAAAAATAACTATATTTTAAAAGTCTATAACTTTAAAATACACGGCACATGTTTTTTCCTCAATCAATCCGAACCCAATAATTATGATAACTGAATTACAATATAGTATATTAATAAGTGGATGTTTTTATAAGTTACAAATGATGGTAAGTTAAATATTTACACCAGATGAATAATATAATATTTTAAAAAATACAGTGTCTGTACAACTTCGATAAAACCCGATCAAGACGTTGGCTGCAAACAGTATATTCAACTATATCCACTAAGATTCAATACAACTAATATTTTATTTACATTGCTTTAGTCTCACAATATCGCGTGTTTATTAAAAAACGCATTGCATTGTTTTCAAAAAACTGCAGTAACAATTAAAGATAGATAACTTGTTTCATCGTATTTAAATATAGAATAAAAAGTAGTTAGTAGAAATAAATGTAATTTTCGTCGGGAGTTTCTCAATCTTCGATAGTTACGTGTTCTCGAACTGACAGCATGTTTAAGATATCTAATAAAGTTGACAAATAATGTCATATTAATTCTGTCAGTGAATTAGTTCCCTCCTTTTTGTCCAAGATCTTAATAAATTTTAGAGTTATGCCAAATCAGAGTTTGCCACACCAAATCTACAGTTACTATTAATATTTCGTCCTTATTTCTAATAATGATTTCCTAATTAATAATTGAAGTCATTATCTTCAACTAATTATATTAAATACTATTAAAACCACAAAACTGATAATAATAAAATAGAGAGATTGATTTTATACTATCAAAACTAATTCCCTCGCAATATTGAAGCCAAATTAATGCTATAAATTTTTTATTCTATTCGAAATTCATAGTATTCTATTACTTAAGATTTACCGAAAATAAATAATTATTGTATCCACTAGGTAGGTTGTTGCGTAGTCTTGAAGCTATGGTACTATATTAACAAAAATATGTT
The DNA here is from genome assembly GCA_018248235.1 of Choaspes benjaminii. Taxonomy (NCBI): domain Eukaryota; kingdom Metazoa; phylum Arthropoda; class Insecta; order Lepidoptera; family Hesperiidae; genus Choaspes; species Choaspes benjaminii. The sequence goes on from DWIE01001369.1 coordinate 6,635, forward strand.
TATTAAACATATATATGCTATATGTAGATTCTATGTGGTTAATTTATTTGTAGAAAGTTATTGGTGTTTGGTACATGGATGTGGATTAATATGCAGATCATATTACATATTTCCGCTGCGTATGTCATTTGACTCCTTGATATCATTATACAAGATTTGAAATGTAGCAGTAGATTTGTAGTTCAGGAATATATCACAAAAAAATAAAATATTTTCCTATATTAATAAGTTTGGATCCCCTTATGTCTACAGTGTATATTTATTTCATTGATAATGTATAGTGTACTACTTGGAATGTTGTTGTAGAGTATTTTAATAACCCCTGTTGTTATTTTAATTTTCTATCTATGTATTTTGAACTGTATCGCTTGGTGTTACGGTGTATACATATTTTGTATGGATTTGTAATTTTGTATTTTGTAACATTCCGTTGATAGTTTTGTATGGTATGGAAAAGGATGAAAATATTAGATACATATCCAAAGGTTAAATTTGTTGATTCGGTTGTATGATCTCGTCGGTGTCATAAATGTTTTGAATTTTTCTGTTTTTAATATTATTTTAGATTGCATTGTTATATCCGAACAAGACGAAGCCAGTATTCATAGCTATAGCTATAGCTTTGTCGTACAAATGCGAAATTCTGTAAAATCTCGCAACATTTATATAAGTTTTGTAACATTTTTTATTTGAATGTGATGATTACCAGTTAAAAAACAACACCAATAGGATGTCACGATTTAAATGGAATTTTCCATTGCAAGGAAATTTAACTTTACGACTACCAAGCGCCAGACTTTGCATAGGCATAATACATTCCTACAACATAGTGCAAATATTTATTCGTATGCAATACATATGTAAATTTGCATGCAATACAAAACTAATAACTGTTTATTGAATTCCCGTGAAAACATATTACCGCCACAATGATTAGTACCTTCTGCAGCTGTGTCCACACTTTTGCATTTCACTACAAAAATACCCAACATATGTTAAAAGAAATGAAGCAACACTAAACATAAATTATCTCTTCAAATACTTGATAGACATCGAAAAAAATCCTAATGCGTCATTTAATTACGTCAGCGCAGTCGTATTTGGACAATCTTATAAACTTTGACAAATATTAAACCGGTTTTTCAAAGTTAACTTGTTAATGTGCAGTATGTTTAGTAAGCTGGTCGCGGCGTGACGTATCTCCTAGCTAATTTACAAAAATAATGAGTATCAGAAGTAAATTATCATTAATAGTTTTATGCAATGCTACTGCATTCTCATTTACCTACAATACATGCACTATACATTAAAAATTATTAACACACACCATCAACATATTAAGACCAATCAATTCAGTATTTACGGGTGGTAGAACATGAATATGTTCGACTGAGTCGGTACCACCGTCACACCTATTTGTGCCGTGAAGCAGTAGTGTTCGCACTACTTGTGTTTCGGTGTAAGGGTGTGATAGCCAGCATGCGCAGACCACGAGGCGTTCGATCTGTGTCCTCAAGAGTAGCACCGCATCTGTGATTACAGATCTCATGGGCTGCAGTAGCTACTTACCAGCAGGTAGACTGCATGCCCGTGTGCTACTTCATAACATAAAAAAAAACTGACTGTTTAACATTTGTCTTAACCCAAGCGTAATATGGTAGTCGTAGAGTCGGATGGTTTGAAATGGAATTGCAATGTAAAATTGTATTAAAAGAAGCTAATTCCTATGGAACTATTATTCATATATATGTTACGGCCAGTCCTAATGTTGCTTTATATGTTCCAATTGCTTTGATACATTATTTTGATGACCGAAAAAATTACAATAGAATTTCGCCTAAATGGCTAGGTGACTAACGCTTGTAAGCCGAGTTCCTATGTGAAAGTTTATTTTTCTGCTACAAATATTTCTTTGGAGGTATCGCTTCCATGTCTTGACAGAAAATAAAAGCACGTTGAATAGCTTTATGATGCGTAATCATTTAAACAATAATAATAAAGGTGATTTTAAGTTGCATTTTAGCATGACTGTTGATTTATTTATCCTACAATAACAAGGAAAATTTGCTACACAACCTGACATATCAAATACCTAGTTGCAATTTTGTTTTGTTTTGTTTTTCTATAATATAAAACACTAACTGTTACCTGTGACATCGTCCATATGGATTTGTTTATCGTACAAACATTAATTATTCAATGTACATAAGGTGCACATGATACTTGCAGAGAAATATTTGGTATACAAATGGTCGTGATGAAACGATTATGTTTATAATATTTGTTATATTGTATTTTGTTTATGTAGGTTATAGGGATAAGTTCTTAGTAATGGATCTAATTATTTCATTGTATGTTTACGTAAGGATATGGTTTCTAAAATATACATGTTACGTATCCAGTTATGGTGCAGTAATGTCAATTTCTTTTCACTAATACAATATTAAGATTGCGGCTTTTCTACTTCCCTATGACGAGTGTGACAGCATCTTTGCATCACACAAACAATTTAGTATGCGTGAGGCCTCAATTCGTCAGTTAATTATTTCGGTAGCCACACGACGACAGACTAGCTGAAATAGTTTTGCAATTTTGAAATATAAAATTAAATTAAAATTTATTAATATTCATACTTTCGAGTTCAAGTATAATGAACTAAGCTATGTGGCCGAAAAATGTTCTGTATGTAACCGAATATGTATGTATTGCAATTATTATCGTAATTATAATCGTTCCTTGTAATGTAGGTTACATTGAAGCTTCTATTTATTTCGAATAAATGTTTTATAATTATATTTTTGTTTGATAATATCGAATAATTTGTTGATTATCGTCTTTAGTCTAGTCAGAAAAGCTGAAAATTATGATCACGATTTATAAAGTTACCAGTATTAAATTTTTAGTACCATCAATATTAACATGTTAGCTTGTGTCAAATATTAAAATATACGTACAGTGAATTAAATGTATGATTATCAAATTTGATGTTATTTTTATTTAGAACAATGTAAAGTACGTAGAAATACTGTAGAGAAAACTTGAATGATCTTATCGATATATTATTGACAATAATAAATGTCTATTATGCGTAGTAAAACATGTATCGGAAATTATAGAACTTTAAAATAAACTATTTCAGCACACCTCCTTTGTTTTATTCATGCTAAAATGTATACTAGTATTTTTTAAACAAGCAAACAGAGAAGTTCAGCTGGTGTTAAGTGACCATTGGAGCCCGTGACAACCGTAACCGGCTCGTAAACAGACTATAATTCCTAAGTTAGAGTGCTACTCCTAATGGCTCAGTTAGTCGCTTACGTATGTTGTGCGTGCCGGCCGCCACCGCTCAAGCTCGAAGACAACTCGAATAAATGTTTCAGAGCAGAAATGTGATGACTAAGTATACGTACATTCAGTATACCTGATGTTAAGTGAAATCTGCAGCCCACAACTGTGGCTGTTTCACATAGACTCCTTCTACTATTCGAGCTTAGTCACATCTGCATTGCTTCTTAGAACTTTGGACGTTGTAACCAGGGTTTTTACTATATCAGCGGATGCCGATGTTGATGCTGAGTTCTTCAGGTCAATATCAGCTGATTAGCATTTAGAACTATACAGTTACAAATAACTACAACACTACAAATAGATTAGTTGCGCTAGGTCCTAATTTTCACGAACATGTTACTACTTGAATGTCAGCATTTAAAATCAGCATCTATTGTTACCGATGCTGATGCTGACATTCAAAGCAATGCTGATAATCCGCAATGTTGATACTGATATTCGCAACAACCCTGATTCAAACAACTACTCGCTAGAGCTGTTTCATAGGAACACTAAACTGTTCCATACACTTGCCAGTTATGAATTTATTATTTTACTTTAAGAATAAACAACATTGATGCGATCGGCTGCGAATTGAAAAAAAACTTATTTAGTACCGATATTGCTTGTAATTAATAAAGCTTGAGCGTTTAATCTCATGTGTATTGCATAAAATATCTGAACTTGAGATCTTCAATGAAATTACTTGTAACATCTTTTAAATTTGGATTTATCTATATTTTTTGTTTGATTTCACAAAGTTCCGGGTGATTGCCATAAAAATATATTATAATTTGCATAAGGATAGCGTGTAAGATGATATCAATCTGTGACGTCGTGACGTGTTTTATAATGACGCCAGTTAGCCCGCTCGGGACGCAGGCAATAAATTTAAACTAAAAAATGTCATGGATATTATCATCAGAACTTTTGCATGATAATTTATTGTATAGCTATTTTATTGTATTTTATATCCACTATAATTTTTAATAATATTTAATATATTTTAATGAATATTGCTTCAAATTTT
>DWIE01001370.1:0-10990 GCA_018248235.1 Choaspes benjaminii
AACAAAGCCTCCTGTAAAGTGACCGCCGCAGACCATGACAACCGTTAACGACTCAAACCCACTGTTCTGTTCGAAGTTGATTATAAGCGCCCTCTTGAGGGCTAAGTTGGCGTATGTATGATCTGTGTGCCAGATGCCACACCCTTCAAGCTGAAAGAGAACTCATAAGAGAAATAGGCGTGGCAGTAAATGTTAACCTGGCAAATCTGGATGGATTCTGTCACCAATTTTACAAACAGAAATAAAGATTTATTACAACAGAAATGTTACACAGTTCGCAAGATGATGTTACCTGGATCGGTACTACAAATAGTGTGAAAATTTTAATGCAAACGTTCAAAGGTGTATCACTCACTCCAGTAATCTTTAGTTCCCATATAAAAGGGGGCGAGTCTATCGTCATTTACCGATCACATTTCAAAGCTATGACCTACTAAAGACATGTTTCCTGCTAGCAAAATCAAATAACCCTTTTGGCCAGACTCCAAAATTGAAAACCGTACTTTTACGCAGCAGCTTCTAAATTAAGGTACCTGCAACCTTATATAAATAAATAAATATTATTATACATAAAATATACAAATAATTGTCGTCCCACCTGAGAACATTTGGCGACGGAGAGGTATCTCAGCGCGGGGCCAAGCTTCGCGAGCTCGTAGAGGCCGAAGTCAGTGACCCCCGTACAGTCGGACACGCTCAGCTCCTTTAGCGCGCAGTACGACGGGATCCACCGCACTCCTGCATCTGAGGGCATAACAAAAATATTAGAAGAGACAGGGATAATTAAAAAAATAGATTTATGGGACCTAATAGATTTACGTCTTTCGAAGCAGTACACGGTCATATAGTACTAGCTACTGCAATCATTGAGATGTTTTTTTTTATATTATAAAGTAGCAAAGTCTACCTGATGGTACATAGCTACTGCACATAACATCTGTAACCACAATTGCGGCGCTTTGAGGACAGAGATCGAACGATCGATCTATGTATGCTAGCTATCATACCCTTACACCGAATTACAAGTAGCGGGAACACTAATGTTTCACGGCACAAATATGTGTGACTAAAACATCAAACATGTTTCACCACCCGTAATTATTATACCAAGAATTTGAGGAGGCAAAGATAATAAATCTATCTATTACATTTTCTAAGACAGTACACGACCATATAGTGCTAATAAGCTAATGCAATTATTGACATGTGTAACCAAGTAAGTATTAATGACATCTGTAACCAAGGTCATCAATGCGGTTCTAAATACTTATGAAGACAAAGTTGTAATGCCTCGTGTCTTGTTATGTCTTTATTTCGTTTTCTCTGTGTTTTACTTGCACACAGGTTTGCAGTCTAACTACTGATAAGTGGCTACTGCAGCCCATGACATTTCTAACGACAGATGCGATATTACTCTGTGTTTAACATATCACACTTTTACAGTAGGTTTTACGTGATGTTCCAACCACATACGAACAGACAATAAATTATTAATATTTTCATGTATAGATATTACCCTTTAACAAAACTTATATAGTTCCTTCAGTATAACTTCAATACACAGATGCAGCACATGCACATACAATTATATAATATTATGTCTTATAACTTTCTCCAAAATGTTTCTGATTGGCTACCCTTTAGGGGTAATGCCAAATATTAACGACGAGCGCGGTGCCCACGGCTTCGCCCGCGTCATAAAAACTTTCATCCCCCTTTTCACCACCATAGGGGTTGAATTTCCAAAAATCCTTCCTTAGTGCTCGCCTACACTATAAAAAGAATCGACATGTAAATTTTCAAAGTCCTAAGCCCCAATAGTATGGGCTGTGCGTTGATATGTCAGTCAGTCAGCTCTTCCTTTATATATATAGACTACTGGCCACATCTGTGTGTTGGGTGCTTTACTCAAATGGCGGTAACGCAGTTAGTCACCGACCAAAAAACAAGGCAACAGCGTACCAACAAAGTTGTCGCAACATTAAGTATGTGTGATTACACAAAATGATGGTAATGCACTTTAATGATAGGTTTATATTGATATTTAATGGTAAAATTACAATGTTCAGCCCCAATCGTCTTCAGGATGATGCAAATATAATGACAGTGTTTACGACACGTTTTTATAACAAGCCTGGGATTTATTGGCTTGCAAATTTTACAACGGGCTACTGGTGTCTAATATACCCGATGTAGAACAAATTCGTCGACTGTCTGTCTGCGCCGAATCTAGGAATACAGATATTTAATACAAAACGATGATTTTTAAGATGAGTATATGTTGTCTGAATCTGGTTGCTACGAATACCGGATATATTTTTTTTAATTTATGAAAACTAGAGTAGCAAAGGGGCATGCTGTTCACTTGATGTTCAATTACTACTACAGCCCATGACAACCGTAACCGGATCAATTCAGATCTCTTGGTCTGTTTGAAATACTCTCATTTAAATAAATAAATAAAAAACTGCACTGATCTGTCAATAAACATAGCAAAAGTAAACTAACCGAGCGAAACCACGGGCATAGCTAGTGTAAAATACACACAAAAAGTTGTAAATGATAGTAAATAAACATTACCAACATGCCGCAAATAATATCCCCTTTTTGTATGATACAATTAAGTAAATGTCACGACTCGATGCTTGCGTATAATAAAATTAAACGTCCAAGTAATATCATACATTATTTACGACAATTAAAAAGGAATTAGGCGAAAAAGTACAGACAGTAAACACGAAACAATGTTTACTCGCTCATTCCAGACACTCGTCGCAACTACCCCAGTTAATTAATTTAAACAATGTAATTGCATGCTACTGTTTACATGACCTACTAATTACTGTAGTCTAAAGAGAATAACTGGCTTAGGATTGTACAATGTAATAGAAAATTAAACAAATAATATTTCAAAGTTCAAATGCAATACCTTAATTTAAAGCTATTTCACTTAAAACCTAAGACAAAAGAAATATAAGACAACGCTAAATTCCAAGTCCATATATATCTACAAAATCTCTCTCGTTGCGCGCTATCTCTTGAACTAGGACTCGTCTGACCATTTCATTACCTTACCTTCCTTTTAGAAACGTAGGTTTCTTTATGGGTGGTAGAACAACAGGTACGACTGGGTCGGTACTACCGTCACGTCTATTTGTGCCGTGAAACGGTAATATTCGCTTATTATTTTCTACTTGGGTCCTGGTGAAAGGTTGTGATAGCCAGCGTACGCAGAACACAATGCGTTCGATCTATGTCATCAGAGTAGTACCGCATTTGCGATTACAGATGTCATAGCAGTATCTACTTACCATCAGGTAGAATGCATTCCCGTGTGCTAATTCATAACATAAAAAACGTAGCACAAGTGTTAGTAGATGGAGAAGCCCATGCAGGCTTGTGGGGGTAACGGAGAGCAGTCCGTCAGATCCATGTACTCAACAAGGGTTTTCCTCGTCGAGAGTCTACTCTCAAGTCATGCCTAAACCAGCCAGCTGATATCCCTACTCTTCTGATTAATAATATTTATTAAAAGCATCCAACACACACCAGATACTAGAAGTACAAATACTGCTGAGAAATATCGGTGTGAATCAGTGCGCCTGCATCAGCAGTAAAGGCACAATTGATCGGTCTCAGTACTCGACGAAAGGTCATGAGCCACGACTCCACCAGTTCAGCTAGTCCTCGTCTCTACTATTTCGTCTAATACAATGATTATATAAATAGGTATAAAACACACCTGTGACTAGAGTACATCGTCGGAGGTACAAATACTGCAGTGAGGGACAGGTGTGGAGCAGCGCGCACAGGCCTGCGTCGGTGAGGGAGGCGCAGTCGGTCAGATCTATGTACTCGACGGGAGGCCGCCTCGTCGCAAGCCTACTCTCAAGCCAGGCCCAGTCAGGCCAATCCACGTTCGGGCAACCTTGAAATTAAAAATAAATTATTATTAAAAAACAATCCAATCGTATTTTAGAAATTGTCATATTTTTTGTAGCTTTTTAATAGTTTTTTCTTTACTACTAAATCAATTGGGGTAATAAATAATTTCATAAACTACATCGATTGCTACATACAATCCATAGTTCTAGTGACTATGAATGAGTTTGCGAGAGAATTCAAGTTAATTAATTTACTATTAACTTGTTCTTTTTCTTCCGTTCAAACATTACAGCCTTTCATAAACAATTTCCTGGCGTTCAGTAATATTTTTTTATACTTTCATAGTAGAGAATATTTCTGTCAGACTTTGAAACATTTCATTATGAACTTCCTACTATATTGCGGAGTTTATAAAAATTCCTACTTTTTGCCCTCAAGTAATTTTCCTCTAACAATTTCGCAGTAATGGAAAGTTAAGAAAGTTCGAAGTATTATTTGAATAATATCAATAATTTTCAAAGGAAGCGTGAGATTATTTGAATATTCCGTTGAATAGGGCACCTGTAAACTCTTTACAACAAAGAGTATTAATTACGAAGCTACCAAAGTTTGTAAGTTAGCTATAACGTCGGCTTTATTACTATAATTCCAGGTTATTATGAAATATTGTTCGTTCTTAAAGGATCAAGCTCCACCTCAAATGCGTTGCTTAGTTAAGTAAATGTTTGGACTTAATTCTAATTTTGTTAATGGAAGAGCAAAGAAACATATAAAAGAACTTGGAATAAGAATCAGATAAATATTTTTAGGAACAAAACCTCTATCGTTATATGAGTAAATATAACGAAAAAATACCGAGTAAAAACTTAAATGGTATTAACTATTACATATATTTGAAAAATCTACATATATCTTTTTTTTTTTCAAAAGAACAAGTTGCCCTTTACAGTGTCTATAGATAATAGAATGTCACAAAAAGCGCTAAATTTCGAACAAAACTACCGAGTAGAAAAGCTGATAAAAAGTGAACATGAGTTGAGTTCACATTATTAGCTTTTTATGTCTAGTTCTTCATACTCGTTTGTTAGACGCTGTAATTGGCAAGGGAGGAATGTATGCGCGGACATAACAACTTGAACTATGCCGCGTATCAGTTGTAACTATTATACGGTTTTTGCTGCCCTTAAGGATATCTGTTACAAGATAATTAATCCTTAAATGAAGACGTACATGTCACCCGAGCAATGGCTACGGGGATGTAGTACACTGTGGCTAATCAGATGATTTTTATACCTAATTGCCATATGTTGACAGCCGTATGTTGAATATGTTGACTTATGTTGACTTGGAAGAACTCTACTTTCGACTAGGTTAGCACTACCAACATAACTATTTATGCCTTCAAACTGCAAATGTTACGATGATAAGGTGTGATAGCTATCATATAGGACCAGAGGCGGATTTGCAGTCTTGACAGCCCTAGGCCCCAGGCCATGTAGTGAGTACCAGCCACCCCTTTGTCAGTGAATTTTTTTGTCACTATTTGCCGCCCCTAATATCTGGCCGCCCCAGACCCGGGCCTCCTGTGCCTTAGGGCATATCCGCCACTGTATAGGACACGAGGCATTCGAACAATGAACTGAAGCTAGTAGCTAGCATGGAAGAGTTTGACTGTTTAATAATAGCAGTTGCAAGCTAATGCATGACAGGAGGTGTATTTTTTTGGATAATCTATTTGCTTGAGGGTTTGTTAATTGTAAGATCGACCATCTTAATCACAGAGGATGGACTGCAATAAGTTTTTATGATCACTTGAACTGCAAGTAACTTATCTAACCTAAACCAAATACAATACAATACAAAACTCTTTATCGCACCAAAACATATACCGTTATAGTTCGTAAAAGAATACAAGTGCCAATGAGCGATTTATTCTAGGGAACCAGAAATAAACAATAGAACGAAATATACATTAGGATGGTAGAGTTGCGAGCATAATTCATCAGATAGGGGAAAAATAGTTTATACAACACAATGGTACTCCATTGGCAGTTAACATCAGATGCCCTGCATGTCCGATTACTACTCTAAATTACATAAAAAACAGTATTGATCAAAGGTACGAAATAGGTAAGATGAACTTACCAGTAAGGTCTATATGCCTCAGGTCCACCAACTCTGTGATGAGAGGCGCTAGCGCCCTCGCGTCCATCGTGGTGGAGCCAGTCAGCGCTAGATGTGTTACGTTTCTAAAAGTTGCCGCCAGGAACTGGCCTCCAGCTATCGTGACCTACAATCAACAAAAACAATTAACAATGCTTTTCGACAGATGGATAAATCCATTGGAATTATATATAAAATTAGTCAGTAGTGAAAGACAAGGTTAACATTTTAAAAATTTAAGTTAAAAAAGCTTAGTTAATAATATAAATATTCAATAAACTTAAATAAAGAGAGAAATATTTTAATTAAATGAAGAGAGAAAGCTTTGAGAGCTTAAATGAGCAATTATTGTAAACATATGTCTCTCAGGATCTCAGTAGAATTTAAGAAAAGCTTTAACGATTATGATAAAATTTCACATCTAGATAAGGGTTTTCTTTTTAAGTTTATTTATATAGATATAATTTCTGAACAAACGCGATTTATCGCTAAAATAAATATTTAAAACAAACTACTAACGCTATCTATTGAATCTTTTAAGCGGTTTGTCTACTACTACCTACCAGATGGCGTTACGTGTCATAAAATTGGAACATCAAAAAAAAAGGGCGGGAAAGGTTCGGTCACCCGAGTAGTAGCATATTAATTAGTGTATATCAGAGTATATTATCTGTGACAATGTTTTAGCGAATGCCCATACGCGACAGTAATAACCCATTTACATGGTTTGTGGTTGTATAAAAAATCACCTAATCCTGGTTTAAATGAAGACAAAAATGTTAATTAAGAAACACTCACCGCACAGTTCTTCGACCGCCACTCCCTCACAGCGTTGACGCAAGGGCCCGCCCTCGCACCAGCGCACCGGGACGCTATCTCTAAAGGGCCGGCAGCTCTCACGCGTCTCCAGGGCTCCGGCCTCGCCGCTAACCGCGCCACGAACCTCGACCACCGCCGGCATACTCGCGACATTCGACAGAGATCCGATACCTCAAGATACGACAAGATCTTCAGCCACAGCGCGTCACTGAGCGTGTTGTCCCGTCGTCGTCGTGGCGGTCCGCAGTCAGCAAGCGTGTGGTACCCCTGGTCCAGGCTCAGCTCGCTCAGGTCCGCGGCGAGGGAGAGCGCCGGCTCGGGCGGCGGCGGCGGTCGCCTCCGCGCCCCGCCACACACCCCCGGCCCCGAGCAGCTCCCGCTCGACATGGTTTAAACCTATATAACGCTCCACTTTTTCCTAACAGATTTCACGTAGAAGATATCTTTCCACATTTTCACACCAAGTGAAATCCTCCCATTTCAAACACTTGTCACCACACTATTTCACTAGGTTCCACTGCCACGAACTGAACCTTTGGCTCAAAAACACGTTCACCAATATTGGTTTAGCGGGAACGACACTAACATGCACTTAGCTCCAAATATGTGGGTATTCCGATCGAGATGCAGCACAGTTAAATAAATGTGAAGCGAGATTAGATGTTAACTTAAAGGGTCACAATAAAGCGTATGATGACCCTTAAAGTCGCTTTACAACTGAGTGTTGAATGCAAAACGCACGGTTTCTCCTGCGCGAGCGCGTTCGGTATGCGGTTGTGTTTGTGTGCGTGTCCGTCGACACGGTAACGCACACATGCGTGCGCGCAGGCTGCACGGTTTTTGTCGATGTCCACGGGGCAAGTAACCTCAGTGGTGTAGAGCTGTAACTCTCAATGAAGTTGTGCTTTTTGACGTAAAGGCTACTTGAAATTTTTGTTGCATATTATTAATGTACAAATTGATGTGTTACAATGAAATATGATAATAGTTGTTGTAACAAACATTTCATAAGCATCTTACTCACACGCAGCGTCACAAGTTTTTCAGTTTTGGTTATAAGTATATATTTTAAATTTCTCGTTCAGTGAATTAAAAAAATATTAAATGTATCAGAGTTGCAACGTTACTACATTCAAGTGAAGTTTTTCTGAAAGCTGCTGGTCGATGTCCCGCTAGCGAGACTCAAGCTCCGATCGCTCCTCCCTCTCTTTTCGCCACTTCACTTTACATAAAAGTGAGACAGCTGTATTTCTTACATTTCGATACAAAATTGCAGAACTTGAAGTGGCTTTACTCCGGAATTATTAACGATCAGAATTACGGTCGTGTAGGTACAATCCGACTGATTTCGGAAGGCATACAGAATTATGACATTGTTCCATCAGAAACGTATACTTGTGTGGTCGGGTTACCGATGTTACCATATCGTTTGTTATATAGAAATAGGAGGCTGATTGGCTGTGGTATAACCTTGCTGATTAATTTCTATCAATCATGAGACTTAATGTTTCTCTTAATTTAATGTTTGGGTCATTCTTTCTAGTGCTTTGACATTTTGGCCGTTAGATTTTTATTGGTATTATCGACAAGTTTTAATTTTTTAGATGCTTGGTCAAAAATTGGTCTTTATAAAATAATTATTAATGCTAGAGCAATTAAAGCTTGCCATGTTATATTTATTTATAAATAATGCATTGTACAGAAAAAAAAATGTTAAAAATGTTATAAACTGTTAATTAAATATTTTTTTACTTTATTTGTCTAAATCTTACATTTAAATTTTACATGTTTTTTTCATGCATATTTCATTAATGTCGGTGTATTTTTTATCGCAGAACGATACCCATGATATTACATCGAATGTCGCCCGCGACGGGTGTTCTGACCAATGAAAGGTTGTACCGCAAGAGGCTGTAATTTGTCAAAGCAATGACTTAAACGGAAACTTAAAATCGTACGTATATTTATGCATGCTTTTAATTAAAATTTAACGAAGCATTTTAATCTGCTTCAGTAACTTCTGTATCTAAAGACAGGTAAGTCTATGTGTGTTAGATATATATTTGTCAATATATAACAAGTACATAACTTACAAGGGAGTTGTGAATGGTAAAGTCGGTAATAGTCGGCCCAGTTAAACATACATTGATCAGATTAGCAATGTTGTCAAGCGAGGCTCGATCAGAAGTACACGACATCGACGAGGCTGTACGAAAGGACTAATGAATGTAGAGACCCGCGAGGTTTGTCAGAATTGTAGTAATTAATGACAATCAATTGTCACTGCCTACCACATAGGGAGAAAGGTGTGAGTATTTGTATGTATTTACATAATTTTGTTATCATAAACTGATAAGTAAAGTTTTGTTACAAAAGTAAGAACATAATTTTGGTAAGCTAAACAGAGATAAGGTTCTAAGGTTGTTATAAGCAGCGTTCATTAATTTCAAACATATTTTAAACACACTGTTTGACTTGCTACATTATTATTATGCATAATTTTCGCATTATCTCCAATTTTATTTTTACAAATAACATAATTTTCAAAGAAGATACGTGCGCGGCGAGTTGAAACTTTCGATGAATAATAATAAAATCGTATGGTATGGGACATTCCTCAGACGAGTCGTCTCTCTCGGTCCATATAATTTTGTGTTGTTAGAAGAGGATAGCATCCGAAGGAAGTACGCTCTTATCGTTCATTCCAGGAATAACTTTCCCATAGATTGTGATGGTAGATGGGTTATGCGTTTGGAATGCAAAAAGTATGTCGCACTAATCCCGAGCTTGTTTGTCATAAATACCGAACTACTTTGGGTCGGTGTGTTATTGTTACAAGTTGATCTTTATGGTGCGTGGCGTATTAGTGATTTGATATTTATTGATGCAATAAAAGCGTAAACGTGGCTTAACTTGACTACGGATTAACTCTGATTACAATCACAAGTTGATGGTCCAGAAATATTGTGGGTAAAGCTATCGAGTTACGTGGAACTGTGAAATGTTTCTAAAGTATATACGTTTAATTTACGAGTACAAGAAAATTATAATAAACATATAGGATTATTAAAACAACGGGTGATAAAACATTTATGGGTACTGAGTAGATACCGATGTTACAACTAGTTGTATCGTAAAACATTACGTTCATGCATATTATTTCTGTTTAATGTAAGAGTGTGATATATGGCCCAGACGTCTGACAAGATCAAGGGTCTTCCTGGAGGGGCTGAGATGGCTGGAGTAAACTAGAACCGTCCTGCCCAATGCAGAACATACGATAGACGTGGAGTTGTAGAAACCAATGCATGATACCATACTTTACCATACCAAGAGTATGATACCCAGCATCAATAAAACACGAGTTTATCCTGACCCTCAAGAAGAGCACCGCATATTTATCCTCGGTTGCATATATTATGGACTGCAGTAGCCCTAACTAACAGGTAGACTGCAAGCTGAGGTGCTACGTCATAACACATTAAGTAAGTATTTATGGCTTTGTTTTCAGTCGAAGTTTCCATAAATAAAGTCATTGGTACCCTTAACGCCAATTAACTAACGTTTAAATGAAATCCCAAATTAAAATACAAATTATAAATTTTCAACTTTAAGAGTAGGTATGAACATAACGTATACAATACACACAAAAAATCAGCACTTAGCCTTCACACTAATCAAAGTATTTATTTACCATAAAACCGATCCGTTTCGAGTTTATCGGCCACTTAGCGCTTATTTGAAAGTGGCGCAAACGGCCATAAAAATTGCGAGACACTACCAAAGCAACATCCGCCGGAGTTGCGCTTCTCGGTATCGGTTTTGTCTCTTTACACGCCACGACACGGATACGATGCGACTAGTAGTATTCGCACATATGTTTCGGTGTGATGGTTTATTAGCCATAGTACGTCCGATCATTGCGGAATTTTTTTCAAGAGATTCCTCAGGAGTAACACCGCATGGGTGAGGTTGGTTGAAAATATGCTGCAATCGACTGCAAGGTTGACTGCGAGTCCGTGTTCTACTTCATATCATTATCAAAGTTCTTGAGCTTCATATGTTTTTATGTAATTATGCTATATTCTTTCCAGGTGCTTTGAATCCCTATCAAACACATCAC
>DWIE01001371.1:0-10986 GCA_018248235.1 Choaspes benjaminii
GCGTCGCGGCACTAAAGATTAAATAAGTATATAATTTATATTTTGCTATATAGCAGTAATGCCTTTAATGGTATAACTAACATTTACAAATAACATAACTACATAATTGTTTAAATAGTTAAGAAATTAAAATGAAAAAAATAATCCCTGATCAAAAATAGTGTGGATTTCCGAACGCACACGATAATACGCGAGCCAATCACAGGCCGGAGTTCGACATTTTGTTTGTAACGTTGAATTTCAAAAACTTCAAACGTTCAAGAGTCGTTTTCCACTGAGCCATGTCGATGTAAATCTCAATTATTAAATTAATTCATGGTAATTGTTACAAAAAGTGGTAAAAGTGAGTGTAATTAGTGTTCCTTGTATGTGAATTGATATAAACTTGTGACAAAGTAAACGGATTTTTAAAAATGATCACGTTAACAGAAGATGTCACTACGCTATTGTAAGTATTTTAGATTTCGATGATAATTATAATAGGCCTATAGTTAATTGTGACACATACTTATCGTAATGAATATATCTTATTTTCCTGACGTTATTTAAATGTCGAGTACATATATTAGTAATAGTTCTATTCTATTAATCTTCAAACAAATAACACACCCAACGCCTATTTTTCCGTTATTGCATCGGATTATTTATTTTTTTGATTGCAGTTCTTTAAGAAATACATATTATGATTATAAAATGTATTTTTAAAATGAACTTCCTTTTGCGTTTATTACTTTGCATCGCTTCAAATTTGATAGTGTAATATCAGGTTACATTCGCGCAATGTTATTAGATCATTGTTGAAAAATAACGTAATTTTATATTTTCAATGTCACAACATTTGATATGTTTCACCACAAAGCTGTCGCATTTGTTAATGAAATGTTAATAAGACCTGTAACCTTGAGATTCTAAATACGTATTTAGATTTTACCACATGTATTTTCACCCTAGATTCAACTGTGGCAAACTTAAATAAAACATTTAAAACTGAAAGGGCTAATAAAGCTCACTTTTAAAATAACATATTTGTATCTTATTGTTTTACTGAAACTCATGGAATAGCGAGTTAAAATACATTACCATGCATCTTATAAAGGAGAAGCATGTAGAGACAGAAATGTATGTCTTTTTTACAATGGCTTATCTCCTCTCAAACAAACTTTTATGCCCTTTTTTACCATCTTAGAGTTTGTATTTTAAAAATCCTCTCCTAGTATTCATTCACAGTATAAAAGGAACCTATATCCAAATTTTCAAGTTGCTATCCCAGTTGTTTGGATTGTGAGCTGGTATGTTAGTCAGTCAGTTATTATTATACTTATATATATAGATATGTTTGTGATTGAAGACTGTCTTTATCTGTTGGGAAGTTATAATGCAGGGTCTCAAATGTTTTGTCGCTTACTTAAAAGTAGGGTTTCTATTTGAGCTTGAATCATCTATATGCAATATGTGCATCCTAAAAAGAAAACTGCCAAGTTGGTTTAGTGTTTGCAAGCACTATTGCAGAGGGTCCTGGGTTCTATTTTAGGGCTTGATAAAGTGCTATTGGGATTTATGTGACTAGAAATATCTCAGTACTAGTGCAGAGTTTGGAAATGTTAACTAAAAATTCAATAGGCTCACCTATACACAGGTTTAGTAAGTAGTCGATGGGATCAAAACATAACTGGCGAAACATGGATAATGTTCACTTTTGCCCACACTCTTGGGGAAATACAGGAGTGGGTTGTTTGTGATTTATACCAAAACAGAAATGCCAACTGATACATAGTACAACTAGGTGTGGAAAAATACTAAAATGTGTCTTAGAAATTCAAATAATTGACATTGGTTTCCTTAAAAGTAGAAATAGTAAAGTTGTCAAACAAATGCTTACCAGATTGACTTATCACCAACCCTCCTATGGAGGTAGGCAAAGCATATCATCACACAGTACAATATCATATCATTCAATATGTTTAAACACCTTTAATGTACTTATTCCAGTAATGAAGTTCTACATGAGATATCTCAAAATGTCCGTCACATGATGGAAGAGCTCTGGCTCAACTGGTCTCACCTTGGCGTAGACAATGCCACCAAGGTCAACAACATCACCAAACTTGTGCAGATTGAGAAGGAACTACATAGAGATGTCATCTCTGAGACAAGGCAGAAACTCAAAACCATGCAAGCCCAAGTTGACAAATTGAAGGAAGAAACAGATGAACTGAGTAGATGTCTGTCCGTGGATATCACTATTTTGGACTTCAAGGAAGAAATGATGCTAGTTGATTATAAGAGGGAATTGGAGGATCAGATTGCTGGGTATAGGGAACAGATGGAACAGCGTCGTATGAAGATGGAGAGGCTTCTTGAATGGCAGAGAGATTTAACAGAGAAACTTGGTGTCACCATCCAAGAGTTGCAGGAGGTGCCCTTGCCATCCGAGGATGAATTGGACAAGCTGAAAGACCACCTTGAAGTGCTCCAGGCAGAGAGGGACAAGAGAGCTGAAATATTCTTGAACACTCAGGTTGAAATCAAGGATATTATGGATAAACTCCAAATCAAGCCTCAAAACAAGTTTGAGCATATAGCTGTGTCCTCTCTGTCTGTGGACTTCAAAGTGACAGATTTGAACATGGACCGTCTCGCCAAGCTTCAACAGGATTTGCATGAGAGATACGAACAGACTAACAACAGGGTATTGGAATTACGTGAGCGTCTTACAAAACTTTGGGATTGCTTGGAGGAAGACCAAATTTACCGTGAAAATTTCCTGCAAGCCCACCAAGGCTGCCACCCACAGTCCGAGATGGCCATCAAAGAGGAGATCAAGAGATGTGATCAGATTAAACGTCAAAAAATACAGGTGTTCGTAGCGAATGTACGTACCAAGATAAAGCTGATGTGGGATAATATTATGTACTCAACCCAAGAACGCGACGAGTTTGTCCACTACTTCCAGGACATATTCACAGAGGACACACTTACTCTGCATGAGTTATATTTGGAGAAGATTACCAAGTTCTACAATGACCATAAGCACATATTGGAATTGGTGGGGACCCGCAAGAACCTGTGGCTGAAGATGACAGAGTTGGAGGCGCGCGCGAGTGAGCCGGGCCGCTACCACAACCGCGGCGGCCAGCTGCTGCGGGAGGAGAAGGAGAGGAAGGCTATTGCTAGCAACCTCCCCAAAATAGAGGCCCAGATACGCGACCTGGTGATGGAACATGAAGCGAAAACTGGCACCACATTCACTGTGGATGGAAAACCCTTGCTGCAACTCATCCAAGATGATTGGGAGACCAGAAAAGCGGAGCGTCACAACAAGCTGTCGGCCCGCAAGCAGGCGCTGACGCCCACGACGCCGCTGTTCCGGTCGCTGGCCACGTCGCCGCTCGGCAAGCGCAACCGCACCGCCGCCGGCCTGGCCGCCACCGCCGAAAGGAACAGGCCGCCGTCGAAGCGGCAGCTGATCACCGGCAGCGCTACCAAGGCGGTCACCACCTTCACCAATAACCTCTCCGCTCTCAAGAGGTCTGCGATATCCACTGTTAAGAGGTATCATTGTTTGTTATGTTATGAAGTAGCATAAACCTGCGGTTCGCCTGTTGTAAACAGCTATGAAACCTGCAACTCAGCTAAAGATGCGGTATTACTCTTGAGGATAAAGATCGAACATCACATATATTGCATATGCTGGCTATCACACTCTTGCATTGATACCCAAATAGTGCATACTCTTAATCTTACAAATACGTCTGACGGTGGGACTAGAGTAGGCGTAGACCCAGTCGATGGTGAATACTCTACCATCGGTAAGTTTCCAGGCACCAAAGAATTTATAAAAATTGTTTCGCCGCGGGGATCGAATTCGCAACCTCACGTTTCAAACAAGCCATCACCATCTGCGCCAAGGAGGTCGTAAACTGGTGCACATAGTCGTCGTAGATAATTCAACCGCGTATAATAGCGCGTGATTCATACATACGTCGAAAACATGTATGAATTGTGCTAATGAGTTGTTTTATTTTGTTCGAATATTCTTTACGAATATTTACACCGCCACACCTATTTCTACTGTGTAATAGCTCGTATGAGTGATACTGCAGCTTCATCGGTGTGGAAACCGGAATACAAAAATACAACGGATACATAAGGCGACCAACTTACCCCTCAGGCGTTTCAACGCACTTGTGACATTCTTCGAACAGAACTATGAGTCTGGATGGAGTCCGTTACTGTTGTCATGGGCTGCAATGGTCACTTGATGGTGGTCAGGTGTACTGCATGCCCGTTTGCTGCTATAATTTCCATAAAATAAAATAAAGAAATATAGTGTTGATAACGCGTTTATTTAAAGAAATATGAACAGTATTATAGTATTATACAGTACATAGCATTTAAAGTGTATCAACTGGTTTGATTCATAAATACATTTTAAATGAATCCAAAGTGATCACAATTTAATTTTAAGCAAGTTACAAATAATAAAAAATCTAATCAAGTTTCAATAGTTATGAATAGGACTGTACAAGTCTACATGTCAATATTTTTCATTCCTTCTTGCGTTTTCAGTGCACGCTTCTAAATTTAATGAAGTGAGAAAACAGTTGCATCACAATATGGGGCAAGTTTTTGTTTGTGATACGTAGCGATGATATTAATTAGTCAATATTTTTTTGTAGAGGGAATGAGAAGTATTGTACGTAGCATTTGTTATATAATATAATACATTCGCTATAGACAAATCACGCTTGTGACAGGTTAATTACAGCGTTTATCGCAAGCCCGCCGAGTTGTGTAACTTACGTAATTAGTCCTCGATCGATTTAAATTACGTAGTGCTAAGTTGGCGTGCAAATATTCTATATCAAGATCGCTCTTTTTATGCTGACGTCTGTGATTACTAGTTGAGTAGTTCTTACTTGTTGATATAGGACAATAATTTGGATTAACTGGATCGTATAGAATGTAGATAAACATATTACATTTCGTTACACTGGGCTGATTCACTGTGGCATAACGCGTGCTGACGTCGTCAGTCACATAAAACTAATTTGATAAAATTAGGGAATCGGGAAAGGGAATTTCGTATACCGCTATATATATTAAGAATTGCAGGTAGTAACAATTACATTAATGTTAAATTAAAAAGCGGATACCTTTGTACGCTTATTCCACGAAGTTTCGTGTAACATGCACGTATTGATATAGTGAATCACTTGACATTTATATAGAGGACAAATTTGTACATATTTCCTGATTTTAATTTTATCTCTACAGTATTCGCTTGTTTGAACAAAATCGAACTTTGAAAATAATTAAATTTCATCTTCATGTCAAAATTTAGACCATATATTTAACTGTTTTCTGTATTTTATATTTTCAGGCGCATTAGCGGTCGTTTAGCAGCAAGGGCTGTAGCAGAGGGCAAAGGGGATCACGCGAAGAGGAAGCTGGAATATGGCGGCGAACTGAGGAAGACACCCAAATGCACCGTTAATGGCAGCATTCTGAAACACAAGCGTGCCTCCCTGGGCCGGCGGCGCAGCGGCGGGCGGCGCTCCATGAACGGCACGCGCTCCACCGGCTCCTCGCGCGACCCGCTGCTCGAGACCACGCTGCTCACCACCTACACCGACTTCAAGGATGGCATAAACGAAAAACAGATAAGCCGCAGCTCCATGGCCACCACTAAGCCGCAAGAAGTCAACCTACCCAGGATTGTGTGTCAAACGATCGACGAAAAAAAAATGTCTAGGGAAACTCCAAAAAAAGCTCCAAGAACGCCAGCTCCTCTAACGCCTAAAATCGGAAAAGAAAATATTCAACATTTAAACATGCAGATGACCCCCAAGAATAATTTACTCAGCACACCCACCAGGCTCACCCGATCTGCTTTAAAGTTAAATAACGACGGTTTTGCCACTCCCCGTGCGCCTCTTAGTGCAAACAAAGTTAATTTACAAAGACAGAACACAGTAACAAACATGACAGTTAAAACGACCCCAAACAACGTCAGTAGATCGAAATCTCACTCACACTTGGTTCGGGCAAAAAATTTACCACCGCTCATTTGAGAGATCTGTGATTAGGTTGTGTATGCGTTATAGTACTTTGTTGTGGATTGAATTGTAATTGTCATTCTCCAAAATTTGTAGCCCCTAGTTTCATAGATTCATAGATATATTTCAATAGCTTGATCAGTGGTAGAGTCTATCCAGATTTCACCAGGTGAGTTCCACCACCACACCTATTGTGCTGTGAAACAGCTGTCATGACTTGTGTTTCAGTTTGAAGAATGTGGCACTGCAGCAACACACTTGTGACAGACTTTGAACACAATGATGCATATTTTGAGTTGGTTATGGCTGCAGTAGTTACTTAATGTCAGGTTTACTGCGTGCCTCTTTGCAGCTCTAATTTCCATTTAAAAAAAGACAAATAATTATGTTATCAAACTTTTCATCTGGAGAGATTTCAATAATCATCATTGTGCTAAGACATGCATACATTAGATGTAATATTATCAAAGATTTTCTTTCCAATGAAAATCTTCTGTAATTATTTTTAACCTGTGACTTTATTTGTAAAATATTATCTGTTGAAGTTGACTAAAGCTAGTGTCCGTATAACAGTTCTATTAATTTCCTATTTATAATATTTGAATTTTGAAAATAATTTGCTCACATTTCTATTTTGATTTGAATTTTAATATTGATCTGATTATTTAATGTATTGATTAATATAATTAACAATTTTGCTATGTTTAGTTTATTGTTAGTCGATATGTGTGTTAATTATGGATATTATTATATTAATTAGTTTTATTAAGGTTTTTCATAGATTTTGAATTTGAATATAGTTTTTAATATTTGACTTCCGACCATTTTACTTGTATGTCGTCTTTATTTTGTGAATATGAAAACGCAATTGTGTGGTGAGCGTTAGGTTTAGCTTTCTTC
This sequence comes from Choaspes benjaminii, assembly GCA_018248235.1. Lineage (NCBI taxonomy): Eukaryota > Metazoa > Arthropoda > Insecta > Lepidoptera > Hesperiidae > Choaspes > Choaspes benjaminii. The sequence continues at coordinate 6,960 of DWIE01001371.1, forward strand.
ATTTAATACAAATAAAATATATGCTGATGACTGATGTACAACACGTGTTAGAAGTTTGAAGAGATGTTGCAAGGCCAGTCCTTAAAACCGGCAGCTATATTAGCCGTTTCTGGTAGGATGTACTTATTACTGATCAGTATTGGGAAAGAAAACTGTGTTTTGTCGTCAATTTGAAGTATTTCTTGATTGTCTTCTAATGGGTTAATTGTAATAATTCTAATGATGTGTAAATTATGGTTGTAATATATTAATACATAGTTTTAAACAGTGTTTTTATTTTTCCCTCAACTTCAAAATTGATGTCCATGACCTAAGGGATTAATAATTTGTTAGAATAGTAGAAGCAATATCCAAAATGTCAATATTTTTCGACTTTGAAGTCGGTCCAATTGGTAGAAGATTTCGAAGGGCAGTAGATGGAGATAAATGCGATATACAGTTACTACTGGATAGTTCACACACTAAATTGTTTGGATATGTCGATATAGGCAAGCTTATGTAAGTACAAACACGAATAAGTCATCTTAATATTTAATTGTTTCAAACTGCTAATCACTTATTTTAATTTGTCAATAAAATATGGTTGAGTCATCTGATATGTTACATTATATTAAGCTATGAAATGAGATGTTACATAAGTATTATTTATAGACGACGTTGACGACGTGGTGCAGACCGCGATGATGAGCCGCTTTGCGAAACGAGAGGTCGCGGGTTCGATTTCCGCGGCGAGACGAATTTTTCTAACTTGTTTCATGTCTGGAATAACCATACACATGGTAGAACATGAATATGTTCCACTGGGTCGATAATGCCGTGAAACCTATTTGTACCGTGAAACAGTAGTGTTCGCACTACTTGTGTTCCAGTGTAAGCCAGCATACGCAGAATACGAGGCGTTCGACCTATGTCCTCAAGGTCAGCTCCGCATCTGTGATTACAGATGTTATGGGCTGCAGTAGCTACTTACCAGCAGGTAGACTGCAAGCCCGTGTGCTTCTTCATAAAATAAAAATATTTAAAAAAAGATTTTGCTGGTCATGATTAAAATAACAAAATGAGCATTGATGTTAAGTGAAATTAATTTCCAGCGAATTATCAACACTTTCAATATGTATGATCAATGTGAACAAGGAAGTGACAGGGTTCATGTGTCTATGCGACCACCCCAACGTGGCTGGCGTGGACCCCGCCGACTGGGAAGTGTGGATCAGAAATATGTTTCAGTTAGTTTATTTTTCTATGTAACTAACATACAGACTGTAAGTGGCTGGAGTAACCAAGCTCAGCTATAGACGGAAGTACCTCTTTAAGACTACGATGATTTAAAAAATGCTTTTCATGTGGTGGTTCAATTTTTTTTTTCATAATCATATTGTAATAGATTGCACAAATGTGATTAAAAGTTCTATATCGTTTCAAATCTGTACTTAACACATTTTCTATCTATTATACATTCTAATGTCATTTTAGGAAATATTATCTAGCGCGGAATACATTATTCATACATTTTATGTGTTGTGCGAAGGATGTAGAAGACATTTTTCTGGAAGAGGCTGTGATTTCTGTGTTTCAAAACGATGCGTATCTCCTGCATATCGCGCTAATGGTGCCAACTCATTGTCCGAAAGGTATGGTTTATAAGAATATTTAAAACTGAGATTAAGATTAGGTTGGTATAAAATTCAAATATGACTGGGTACCACCGTCACATTTATTTGTGTCGTGAAATACAATTTGTGTAAAGGTGTGATGGTCAGTTTATGCAGAACACGAGGCGTTCGATCCTTGTCCTCAAGAGCTGCATCGGATTTGAAGCCTGTGTTACAGATGTCATGCAATGCGCCCGTGCGCTACTTCAGAAAATAAAAAATAATAGGAGGATATAGTATCTTAATTTATTAAAAGCTTTTTTCTATTACCTACATTTTTTCAATAATGTTAAATGTAATTACTAGGATTATTGGGTTATTCGCATTACAGATTGTTATTTAAAATATCAAACATTTAGAAAATATAACTTCTACGTGTGTTCTGCTCAGAAGAGTGAAGACATTGAGTCTGGATATATCATTTATGTGGCTTTACGTCACGATTTTTGTCCCAAGTTAAGGATACGACGTGCCGTGTACGTATACAATTAGAAAACGAATAAATTTGAAAAATTAGTAGTTGGAAGTATTTAGTAAATACAATTAAATCGGCGGGGTTTAAAATTGTCGAAGTTTAGTGTACAGTAAACAAGATCGGGTCTATTATATAATGCGGACCTTGCAGCTTAATAAGCTCTTAATTTCTTCCTTAATTCAACCTCACTTATGCTGTTAGATCCCAAATCACATATATTCATTATCTGTAGCTTTATTCAAAACAAGCGTTTTGCCCGCGGCTTCACTCGCGTCATACAAACTATCATCCGGTTTTTCACCATCTTATTTATTTATTGTACCGTATACACGAGACAAAAGATGAGAGATTTCACCATCTTAGGGGTTGAATTACAAAAAACCCTTCCTTAGTGCTCACCTACATTGTAAAAGGAATACGTATACAAAATTTCAAGCTCCTAGCCCCAGTAGTTTGAGCTGTGCGTTGATATGTCAGTCAAACAGTTCTTTTTTTATATATATAGACAGATAGAAGATTACTTCACTATATGTGTCTAACATTCAATCAATTTTGTTAATTGCGACTAGTTATTTTTGTGTATTTATTATATTTATTTTGTAACTATTCTTAGCGAGGAAGATAATGATGACATAACTGAGATTCTTGATCGACAAAGTCCAACTTTGAAAGACTTGTACGGGGACTTCTATATTAGCGAAATTATTGGTCGTCATCCGAAGATTAATAGAGAAATTATTGTAGCTGATGTAAGTATTTAACAAAATAGTGTTAAGGGAATACATTTATGAATAGGTGTAATTATTGTCTAGATAAAATATTAAGAAAGTAGGAACTAATAATAATCGTTGAGGATTTTATAAATATTATAAATGCGAAAGTTTGTGAGGATGGATGGATATTTATTACTCAATCACGCAAGAACTACTGAACGCATTTTATGAAAGTTGTAAATCTTATATCAGAATATAATAAAGGCCATAATATATAAATAAATTGTATAAATCGACATCTATGCAGACGCGAGCAAAACCTAGTTTAACGTAGTTTTTTGTTGAAAAAGTTGACAAAAAAATGTATCTACGCCCTGCATATTATGTTTACAGTTAAGCATAACCAAACTAACACAGCTTAATTTCATTAATCTTTCTAAGTATCAAGATGTGGCTGTGGGCGTAATGTGTCTGAATTCTGAAGTTAACTATGACATGCTTCAACATACCTACGAGTTGGAGCCTTATTATGGACTAAGAAAAATCACTCCTCTAGAGAAGGAACAAAATAAACGCAGCAACATGTTGCTAAGAACATTCGGGTATTTTCCTAGTAATTACTTTTATAATAACGGAGAGTTCCTAATTTGAATAAAGAAATAAAGGGCGAAAATTTTTTTTTGGCTGTGAATTGTGGAATGAAATGAATTGTTGATTTAGAACTTTTAGCTTTTAGTTAAGTACAAATTTGTCAATTTTCAAGTCTTATCGCCTACCTTATGTTTTACTCCTGTTAGAATGTCATAATTTTATTTTATAGAGAGCCGATAATGCTAGGCGCTTGGAGTCCATTTCAAATGATTCCAACATTTGATGCGGGGCTTATCGAAGAAGTGAGTTCTCAATGTCGTGCATCACATCTAATTTATTCGTAAATATTGATTTAATCTTCGGTACCTCATGTATTTTTTTATGAAATCTAAAGTAGCAAACGGGCATGCAGTTCACCTGATGTTAAGTGATTACTACAGTCCATGACAACGGTAACCGAAACAATAAGACCAGACAACAGATCGATACTGTTCGAAGTCGGTCACAAGTGCTTTGCTACTCTTGAGGGCTAAGTTGGTCGCCTCACTTATCCTGTGCATGACGGCTGCCACGCCCTTTAAGCTGAAATACAATTC
>DWIE01001372.1:0-10980 GCA_018248235.1 Choaspes benjaminii
AAAATTATATTTTCAAAAAAAAATGGATGCTAAAGAAGACTATGACAAAAATAGGTAACAAGCGTGTGTGTCGAGACGTACCCGCCGTTGAAGTTGTGGCACTCCCCGCCGGCGCACACGTAGGGCAGGTCGCGGCACTCGTCGCGGTCCACGCAGCGGCGGCCCGCCAGCCGCCAGCCCGCGCCGCACGAGCACTCGTACCCGCCGTTGGTGTTGGTGCAGGAGGGCGCGCCGTCGCGGCCGCAGGGCGCCGGCAGCTCGCCGCACTCGTCCACGTCGCGGCAGTTGCGGCCGTCCGGCGTGAGCGCGTAGCCCGGCGCGCACTCGCAGCGGAACGAGCCCGCCGTGTTGCGGCAGCGCCCGTTGCGGCACACCATGCCGCCCTCGCGGCACTCGTTTATGTCGACGCAGTCGTTGTTGGCGCCGGGCTTGAACCCGTCGTCGCAGTGGCACACGTAGGAGCCGGGGCGGTTCTCGCACGTGCCGTTGCGGCACAGCGGCCGCGGCCGCGCGCACTCGTCCACGTCGCGGCACGCGTTCTCGCGCAGCGTGTAGCCCGGCTTGCACTCGCACCTGCGCACATGTTACGCACTGACCGGTTACAATGTAGTAACGTGAAACAATGTGCGGTGACCTTGTCAGTACAGCACGTATAAGTTAGGGTGTCTAACAAGTTTTACTGGAAACTGAAAGTGGTACCTCGGTACTTGGTACAGATACACCACCTCCACTTAGGTGTATAAAAAGGTATACCTAACAGTCATATTTAATATTTTATTGCATCAAATACAAGATAGTATATTTAGGAATAGATCCGCCATTAAGATAGTTATCATTGTTATATGAGGCAGCTACTGACAGATCAGATAAGGTTGGAGCAGAGAGCCAAATATTGTAAAGAGCAGTCCATTTGTAAAGGAAAGCCAGGAAGCATTCGTGCATAAACACAAGCAGAGCAGCTCCGCGGGCGCACCGGTAAGATCCGATGGTGTTGCGGCAGTCGCCGTGGTCGCAGAGGCGCGTGTCGGCGCACTCGTCCACGTCCTCGCAGTCGTCCAGCGCGGCGGTGAGGCGGTACCCGGCGGGGCAGCGGCACTCGAAGGAGCCGGGCAGGTTGACGCACTGCGCCAGCCCGCGGCACGCCGCGCGCCCGCCGCTGCACTCGTCCACGTCGCGGCACAGGTGCGACGTGTTGTCGTGCTCGTACCTGCCCACACCCAATCCGTCCACTTATATACCTATCTAACTATTCTAATATTTAAATATCTAGAGTCTGTCTTACTTAACCTTGATGCTTTATACACATTATATAGTTTCTAGCCGTGAATATGGTTTTAAAATTATACTTGCAAGTGCGCTGTTTAACACCTTCGATGGTTAATTAATCGATATGTTAGCGCGAGGTGATGTAGAGGTTATGCGTAATAAATACAGACTCATGGTGCGTCAGTGCTGCTAAAGCAACGCCACAGTGTCTAAAACATAAATATCTACAAGACAGATATAGTACAGTATACATAAAACAATAATTTCGATGTAGTAGTGTTACAGCTATCTTTCTATATCATCTTTACAACAATTGATAATCAGTTACCCGTGGTCGCAGCCGCACTGGAAGCCGGTGGGCGTGTCGTGGCAGGTGCCGGGCTTGCAGAGCTGCGGCATGATGTCGCACTCGTCGATGGGCCGCGTCTCGTTCGTCATCGGGTTGATGTACTCGCCGGGCTTCTCACCGCACAACGCCATGTGCTCCTGCGTTTTAATAGTGTTATGTCATCACAGAAAAAATACTGTCTGAAGTTGGTCAGTCATATATGTATAACTAATGAATTCTTCGCAGTTATGAAGCATACTTTCACCGTCCATGAGTACAGGCAGATATAATGACTTTCCATGAAGTACCTGAGAGCCCTTGTCGGGGCAGGGCTCGCAGGGCGCGCCCCAGGCCTTGCCCACGGAGCAGCAGCACAGGTACTTGGTCTGCGGCACGCCCACCGCGCCCGCGCAGCGCCCGTCCTCGTCCCACTCCATGTAGCACTGCCGCTGCCGCACGTCCACGCACTCCTCTGCGGGCACACGTATGATTACAATATTACAGAACAAATATTAAACACCTCTATTTCTGTACTCACTATGATTTCTACTACGAACAAGTGGCGTTAATAAAATATTTATTACAAATTATACGGTTCCTAAGAGAGTTAATTAGAAGTATCGCTTCATACTACGGAGTACATTTTATTTGCATGAACAAAATCCATAATATGATCATCCACAATTTTCATTTATATCAGATGGACTGGCATAATGAAACCTGTTTACCTCGAGTAGCTTACGAAAATTGCAATGTAAAGTGCTCTGAGCGCAGGGAGCGCATAGGGCGTAAATGAGTGGAGAGGGCGAGATACTCACTGCCGCTGGGCATGGCGACGTAGCCCTCGGGGCAGAGGCACACGTAGGAGCCGGGCAGGTTGCGGCACACGCCGGGCCCGCACGGCTCGCGCGCGCACTCGTCCACGTCCTCGCACGCGCCGCCGCGCAGCGCCCAGCCGGCGCCGCACGTGCACACGAAGGAGCCGAACGTGTTGGTGCACGTGCCGCGCGCGCACAGCGCCGGGTGCGCCGCGCACTCGTCGATGTCCGCCAGCGTCACCACGTACGACGGCTGCCGGCACACGCTACACTAGCACCGCCGGGCCTCTCGCCACGGATACGTCACTCGCCAATGCCATTTCGAAAGGAACACTATTCAATCTATGACCCTCGTTGTAATTGTAATAAAATATATGGAGGAACTTTTTAGACATAAAATCTATCTAGAACTCATTTCAATAAAACAGGGCGTATTCTTAAAAACATTGGTAACTAGATATTTAGTACACGAAATTCTACGTACGGGTTCGAGAACAGGCTGATATCCGGGTCCTCCAGGGCACAGCTGTCGGTACGCCTCGGAGCCTGGCTCGGGACAGAGATCGCAGTAGTTACCCCACGCCGCACCTACGATGAAAAATATAGATTAAAAAATATACACAGCAAAGCATGAAATTAATTTCCCTAAATCTTAGGCGATAGATGATAACAAAAACAAGTCAGTGACTAATTACTAGCTTTTCACTAGGCAATTCAAACTCATGAGTCCCTTATTCCCATGTGACAAAAATGCAGTTGTTACATTACTTTTAATCCGTTTAGCATGGGCCAAGTCAAAGATAATTAACCGCGAAACTTAAGTATTTAAACAAAAATACTCACCAACAGAACAGCAGCAAGCCGCCATGGTGCCGTCTTCAGAGAGCTGCTCGCTATCGTCACAGTGTTCCGTGCCAGATCGAAGGTCCACTTTGCCGTAACAACGCGCTTTTCTTGAGTCTGCGAAACAAATTCGCATTAATTAATAATCATACTAAAAATCGTCCCCAAAATGATTACAACCCAATGAACATCGTCTCGATCTGACAGTCCGTAGAACCTTAAACTTGATCCATGTAAGTTACCGTAGCAAGCAGTGCCGTCGGAGACGAGCTCGTAGTTGGGCGGGCAGCGGCAGGTGTAGGAGCCCTGCGTGTTGATGCACTCGCCGTACTGGCACGACTGCGGCGACTTGCACTCGTCCACGTCCGTGCAGTTGAAGCCCGGCATCACTGAAGAGTGACTTCTAGTTAATTGTGTGTCATAATAAGCATTGTCAGGCGCGAAAGATTTGAATCTGTGTATACAATATCTTTCTCAACCTAAGCAAGTAAGGCAGAACAACAAAACTATAGTCATAGATGTTATAACTACATTATTATGTCACTTCAAGACCTAAAACAGATTTAACTGCGAATCCTTGTTAATAAAACAAATTAGCTTATATATTATACAAATAAAAATCCAACTGACGATCGTCCACGCTGTCGGACTGGTAGCCCTTGTCGCAGATGCACTTGAACATGCCGTACGTGTTAACGCAGCGCCCGAACACGCACACGTTGTCGAACGTCGCGCACTCGTCCATATCTGCAACAAACGGGCACGTTTTAATCTCTATCCATTTTACCTTAAGAAAAAATATTTATTAACTTTAAACTTTGTAACCGGAATAAAATTTTATTTTGCAGATAATGAATATATATAATATAGTTAAAACTGCTGTTAGTCTTCGAATCGGCTGTCCTGAGAGAAGTACAACTGGCCAGGGCACATTTATATATACAATGTAAAATAGAGACCCTGCACAAACAGTCACCGAAAATAACCAATGACATGAAAAGACAACATCTATCAGCAAGCCGGCAATGGATGGATGCCGAAGGCAACAATAAACACACATGGAAAAATGAAGAGGCTTTTAAATGGTTGTTATAGACATACCAAGACAAGAGCGGCTGTCCGGCGAGCGAGTGAAGCCCACGTCGCAGTCGCACTCGTACCCGCCGGGCGTGTTGGTGCAGTGGCCGTTCTCGCACAGCGTCGGGTCGTTCGCGCACTCGTCGATGTCCACGCACGAGTAACTGGAATCAGATGTGTACATGTTAACGAATTTGTGGGTCGTCTTAAGTTTTTTCTTGTTATGAAGTAGCACACGGGCTTGCAGTCTATCTGCTTGTAAGTAGCTACTGCAGCCCCTGAAATCTGCACTGACAAATGCGGTGCTACTCTTGAGGGCACCGATCGAACGCCTCGCGTTGTGCGTATGCTGGCTGTCACACCCTTACACCGAAACACAGGTATTGCGAACACTACTGTTTTACAGCACAAATAGGTGTCACAATGGTACCGACCCAGTCAAACATATTCATGTTCTACCACCCGTTAGATGAGGTCCTTCAGTTCTGTTGAAATTCTTAGATTATCTTTTATACCAGAATAAGATGATACTTTTTAAATGAAAAAAAATTATAGCAGTACTATTATTACTGCTATACAAGTAGACGGTAATGGTAATGAGAGAGATGCTCTAAGTGACGGCCATAAATTAGCTAAAAAAACACATATTGTACGGCATATGGCAGCGGTTTTCGCTGGTGAGTCACTTGGATGTACAACGCTTTTATATTATTATGTCGTTCTCAGCAATCTTCCGACCTTTGCTTTGAACTTTGAATTAGAATTACCGCTAGATTATTTTAACCTTTGCTGATAAACTTGATAAACTTGAATAAAACGGAGAAAACTTATATTACTAGCCGTTACTTCGAGATGGCCGTCGACGATCATTACAAAATCACGTCATAGGCACAACCACTTCGTCAACTAAAAATTAATAGAGTTTTTACTGTAACCCTTTTGGATTGAATAAATTATACTTCTGTAATATTGTGATACCAGTGCGGTTTGTGTTAAGCGCGGCGGGAGATAAAGGCCATCTCGAAGTAAGCGGCTAGAAGGTGAGGCTAGATGAGGTTGGGAGTAGTGACCCGTCGCCCTTGTAGCCGGTCTCGCAGAGGCAGAGGAAGGAGCCGTCGGTGTTGCGGCAGGCGGCGCGCGGGTGGCAGCCGCCGTTGTTGGTGAGGCACTCGTCCACGTCCTCGCACTCCGCGCCGTCCCCGCGCCAGCCGTCGCGGCAGCGGCATTGGAACGAGCCCTGCAATCACCGGCAGTACCACATGTTGCTCGTAAACAGGAACTTCACTTGAGCGCACTCATTCTGAGACAGATCTCGAAATGAGGAAATATTTTGAAATTGACAGTGTTTGATTACATAGATTTAGACCGATTTTTGATACATTTTTTACAATAAAGAAGAGTAAATAGTAAGAACTGAGGTAAACTTTTCCTTATTTCACGCGAACCAAGTCCCTTAGAGCGTTTACTCAATGGTAAGTAGGCGAGACAGGTGACTCACAGGGAGGTTGATGCAGTCAGCCGCGGGGTGGCAGTCGCAGGTGCCGAGCTCGCACTCGTCGTCGTCCGTGCAGGCCGGGCCCTGCTCCGGCTTCACGCTGTACCCGTCCGGGCATCGGCACACGAAGCTGCCGATCGTGTTGCGGCACTCGCCCGCGCCGCACAGGTCCGGGATCTGGTATACAGATGTTTAGTTGGCCATGAATACCATGTCCTAAACAAGACAAGATTCAAAATTATATTTTGTTTAAAATTATTATGTGGCTAAACTCAAGAGTTTTAACTGATCAAGGTAGTTATGTTGAATTGGTTATTCGCTGAAAATTATAATTTATTATGATTCTGTGTATTCAAGTTTATTCGCAAAATCAAAAATTGTCTTATGGTATCAGCCGAGTCGAACACGAAAGTTCGCTCAGCCAAAGAAACAAATGAAATTCCCGGTGGGTTACGTTTCAGTAACTGAACGAATGATTAAGTGAAATATTGATCTGTTCGATTATGAGTAAACATAGGTTAGATACGTGTAATCAGTGCGTGTGTAAAGGTAATAAGTCGTGATCGTAGTGAGAGGGCGCGTGGGGAGGACTGACGTCGGCGCACTCGTCCACGTCGAGGCAGGTGGGGCGCGCGGCGTCGGGCGCCGGCAGCAGCCCGTCGCCGCACGCGCAGCGGTAGCCGCCCGGCGTGTTGCGGCACTCGCCGCCGCCGCACGCGCGCGCGCCGCCCGCGCACTCGTCCACGTCGCGGCACGTGCGCCCGTCCGCGCGCAGGTGCCAGCCCTCGCTGGGAGACCAACATACACGTGTATACGGGGGCAACACGCAGAGGTAAACGTGCCCTGCGGCAGTTATAAAGTAACAAGAGTATGGTACAGGTGAACATGCGACTGTTCAGGCAGCACACTCGTTATCATACACTTTAGGGCGTAGGTACATAAATGACACTTTCACATTAATTCTTGAAATAAGTAGCATATGAGCACTGCATCATCTGATGCTAACTGGCCAGAATAGCCTATGACAATTATAATCGTGATCAATTACTCTTGGGAACAAAGTTATTACTATGAAATTCAAGATACATGGTGGCTATCAGGCCCTACCACCGAAGCCACAACATTGTAGACATGGCTACTACACTCCACATATAATATTGAATAATAATTATAATTAAATACAAAGCTAGTAAAGCGCATACTCGCAGGTGCAGTGGTAGGAGCCGGGCGTGTTGACGCAGCGGTGCTGGCAGCGCGACGCGTCCTCCGCGCACTCGTCGATGTCCTCGCAGTGCGACTTCACCGTGGACTGCGCGTAGCCCTCGTCGCACACGCACTGGTACGTGCCCATCTGGTTCTCGCACGCGCCGTTGCTGCAGATGCCTGTTGGGGACAGAGGGTTAGTTAAATAGATCACTTTATTATGAGAGTATGTCAATGAAAAGTAGACATGACAGTGGAATAAGAGAGTTACATCTACAACTAAAATACAACCAATACCAAAGTGGGAACAAGTTGGAATACAAATACTAAATACAAGGGATGCTGACTGGTAATAAAGATAATGAACTTCTTTTTACTGAATGTTACGACAAAATCTATAAGGTAGCAGAGGTAAAGTAATACTTATATGATTAGAATGAACAAGAGAGTAATAGCGGACAATAAAAACAATAACCACTCACGTAAGTAAAAGGTAGTGTTGTTATGTACACCTATCTATCATGACACATTTTGTTCGCAATACTTGAATTTCGGTGTAACGGTGTGATACGTAGCATATCCAGTACACGAGGCGTTCGATCCTAAACCATAGGAATAACACTACAACTGTGGCCAAAGCCACAGATTTCAAGCTCTGCAGTAGTCACTTACAACTAGGTGGACTGCAACCCCTATGCTGCTGCTGAGGTCGCGGAAGTATACTTGCGTTCCCGTGTCCTCAACACAAAGGCGTAGTGAAGGAACACCGTGGGGTGTTAGTCGGTAGGAGTCCAACATCACCTGACACTCTGCCCAGGGCGTCAGGTATCCATGATGGATTTCCCCAAGGAAAAAAAAACCCCTGTGCTAATGTAATGTAGAAAAAGTGTATAGAGTAGGGCAGTGACGCAGTGACGCAGTGAGGCGGCGAGTTACCGGAGGTGATGGAGCACTCGTCGATGTCCTTGCAGGAGAGGCGGTCGGGCGCGAGCTCCATGCCGGCGCCGCACGCGCAGCGGAAGGAGCCCGCCGAGTTGACGCAGCGCCCGCCGCGGCACAGCGCGCGCTCCTCCGCGCACTCGTCGATGTCTGCGGCCCGTCACGGTTATGTACTTGCTGCTACTGGATTGTTGCGTTACAATGATCGGCGCTGAGATGTACTGACGATGGTTGACTGATACAGAATACTCCTACGCATTGCAGCCCCAGTTTAAGGTAAGGTAAGGTAAATCGAATAGATATTTACTATATTTTTTAATTTTCGATGTGGCAATTAGCCATCAGATAAATGTTATTACTTCAATGCTTCTCTTCTGGCTTAAGTTTACTTTTAAAGCCGAGCATACCGACCTTCAAAACTTATTTTAAAGAAGCTGAAAACCTGTTGGAAATAGCTTAATATTGTGACTAATTTATCGATCATAGAGTAAAATTTACAATTTTACTTAAAATCTTTAATACATTTTTTTTCATATATGTGAAACCTTGAAATCTCAATGCTGTACACAACGAACATGATATCATAACTCAGTCATATATAACACTTTTGGGACTCACCAACGCAGACCTTGCTGAGCTCGTCCGTGGCGTACCCGGGGCGGCAGTGGCAGCTGAAGCTGCCCTCCGTGTTGCGGCACTCGCCCGCGCCGCACACCTCGTCCACGATCTCGCACTCGTTCACATCCACGCACGTGTGGTTCTTGGAATCCTGAGAACGTATAATATTTTCCACTACAACATATGTATTTTCCATCAGGAATATATTATTCGCAATACTTGTATCAATGTTGCCACTGACATGTCTGAAATCTGACACTTAAAACTACATACACAAAAACAAATTAATATTTATCACTTCGTTTTGATTGTAGACTGATTGAACATTAAAAGTTTCATATATAAACTATATATTGAACTCACTTTTTCATATCCAGGGAAGCAATCGCAAGTGAAGCCTCCGAGTGTGTTCCTACATCTTCCATGTCCACAGAGTCCAGGGAATGCCGCACATTCATTGACCTCCATCTGACCGGGGATAAGGCCCCCAGAGCCTCCAGGCCAATGGTCCTTGCTGCCATTCCCCCATTTGTCTTCAGATCCGGAGTCCCAAGGACCGAGAGAAGAACCTCCAGGTCCGATGTGACTCCAACTGTCTGTCTTATTGGGACCGCCCGGGTAAGGTCTATCCCATGTACTAATCGGACCACTAGCGTCCGATATACAGAGATTTCGGTAAGCGTCAGTACCTGGTTAATAGAAATTTTGTTTCTGAACTATCTTTATGATTTTTTGCCATTAAAATAAGTTTACATTTAGGAGCGATCCAGAGCGTATTAGTTCAAGCTTCGTCACAGTGAGGTACTTATTTATTTAAGTTGCAATATTTACAGGGTCTAACATAGGAATAAGACAGGCCCAATAACTGCCTAAGAATTTATCTTTCAAACAAGGTGACCATTTATAGAGGCCTGGTCCGGCGAGAGGGGGCGGCGGCGGACTCACCCTTCTTGGGGCAGGGCTCGCAGCGGCTGTCGCCCCAGGCGCGGCCCAGCGCCGAGCAGCAGCACACGGCGCGCAGCGCGGCGCCGGGCAGCGCGCCGGCGCAGCGCCCGCCCACGTACTCCATGTAGCAGTACTCGCGCCGCGTGTCCACGCACCGGTTGCCTGCAACACCCGCATCGCTGCACTCTAATTGTCTATTACAATTAGGCAATGAAAAGCGGCCAACTAGACTACAGTGAACCGTGCCCAACGGCACACACTGATCTATAAGGTACACGGTTTAAAATGTTCTAAAATTGTAAGTTTGAAAAATCTTACCAGTTTCATCCAGGGTGAGTCCAGGCGGGCACTCGCAGCGGTACGAGCCATCTGTGTTCACGCAGGAGCCGCCCACGCACAGCTCAGGGTCGAGCATACATTCGTCTATATCGCGACAAGTTGCACCATCCAACTGAAAACCACATGCCGATTATTATTATCAGAATAAACATATTAGAAAATAAGCGAAATATAGAGTAGGGCAGGAAATATATACGTTTGACAACTTATAAGGAACTTTAACAATATAAGAAATTGTCCACAAATAGGAACCACACTATTGCTGGTGTACAGTTACTAAACTGTTTAAATCATTACTTACAATTATAAAAAAATGTTAAATGTCCAAGGACAATTAACTTAGCTGTGAGGTAAGAAAGCGCGTGGCGGGTTACCTTGGCGAAGCCCTTCTGGCAGGGGCAGTGGTCGGGGTCGCAGGGCTCGCAGGGGGAGCCCCAGGCGAGCCCCACGCTGCAGCAGCACTCCTGCCGCAGCAGCGGGCGCGGCGCCGCCGCCTCGCACTGCCCGTCCACGGCGCGCCGCCAGCACGAGCCGCGCCGGTTGTCTGCGCACACACCGCGTCACTCTCCCCGCCCTCACCCCGCCCTCACGCCGCCCTCGCCCCGAGGCTCGGGCTCGAGGCTAACTTTACCCTCACATTACGGAAGGTTGTAATCCTCCGCCGATTTTTCAGCGTTTTCGATTAATACAAAAAACTCCAACTTTACAAAAGAAACATTATAATAAACGCAAAACTTAAACTGCATTCGTATTTATTTAATGCCCATGACATAACCGTCGTTTAGATGTAACCTCGTGAGGTTTAAAATGTAACCAAAGTATTGAAATTGGTTTCGTAAATTTCGTAAACTGAACACATAAACACGAAGTCAGGCGAATGTAAATCCAATCAATCCCCAATATTTATTTTGATTAGTGCGATCCAAATAAAACCCAACATTCGAATATGTGAACGTTACGTCAACAGAAACACAAACAAACAAATCCAGTTCTACAAAACACCACACAAACTCCAAAAAAAATCAACCCAACGACTAAGATACAATAGCCTATACCGCAGAAAATATATTTTCCGTTGTTCACGAAACTCACCAACGCAATGCTGAGCC
>DWIE01001373.1:0-10980 GCA_018248235.1 Choaspes benjaminii
GAGGTGCAGTGGTAAGTTGGCTGGGTATGTCGGCTGCGGTTCAAACAAGGAGGTGTTTGCGAGAGATAGCGCGTATCGCCTGGGAACGTCAAACAGTCGAGCCCGTCCCGCGTGCCACCGCCTGCCCGCACTTGCACCAGCAACGGGGAAATACCTCCCTACCAACCATCCCAGATAACGAGCTCTAACAATCTGCTCTCACTCGCCGTACCAATCATCTGCGTTGCTTAATCTTTCCTTTAAGCCTGGATAGACAAGAAATAAAAGCCGGATCAAACGTACGTACATAAAAGAATTTTATACATTCGCGACATTCAGTGTTACCATTTTTATGACCACTTACTTGCATTTTAAGAAAATTCCATTAAAGAAATACTTATGCTTAAAAATAAATATTATACTATTAAATCACGATCTACATACTACTATATTTTTTCCACAGGATCGAAATAATTCTCGCCTAATTAATTAGTCCATAAGTGATGCTTTCAGCGATCATTCTTAGAAATTATTCCCGTGCACGGTTGCGCAAATAGCTTCGAAGCACGAAGCGCTATAGACACCACTTCCGTTCGTTTCGATGCTTTACAAATTGGTATAATTACAAAAGACGCCAGTAATTACTGCAAATAAAATCGTGACCATAAAATCTTTATAAAGAAAAAATATTTTAATAGATACTTAAAAATTAAAATGCGCAATTCGGCATTGGATTTTGTGTTATTTTGGCAAATAAAAACTTTCACTTGCTTCAATGAAAATTTTTGTCCTCTCCACCTCTTCTATTTACTACCTTTTTGTATACTTTTCTAACTAAATACGACAATAGATTTAAGATACATTATTTGATCAGAACTTGCCAATTTAACCATTTTCTACACAGTTGTACACTAAATTGTTAAATTGAAACCAACAAATGAACTGTCATAATTGCAACGTAAACATATTCAACCAACATGATTTTTTTTAAACTGCGTGCATAAACAATGAGAATTAAAGGACTGATTCTGTAATTGGAATGCAGCAGATAGTGGCTATGTTGTTAGATTAATTTGATGTGTATCGGAACTACATCGCTTGGTATGCGCGGCGCCGCGAGTGCGTCCGTCCGGTACGACGCTGATTGGCGACGCCGACCGTTCACACCGGTCTCCCGGTTATTTGTTAAACAATTCACTTTATTCTCAACTTACTCATAACTGAGTCACTACAACTTTTAATATTATCAACAGTCTTCAACCATCAGCCTTTAAGCTTCCACAGAGACTCTAGATCTCTCTAACAGCTGTAGGATCTGATCGGTGTTGAGCCTTTTGAATCTAGCAACAGCCTATAAATAATATTATATTATTTATTGATGTATTCAGACAATGAGGCGTTCCAATTTTGTTATTAGAGAGAACACTGCTTTTGTAATTGACTTGTGGATTGCAGTACATACTAATAACTGGATTGCAAGATCGTTTTTGTAACATAACCATTAGCAAAACTGTCTGCTTAATACTCCAAATCCCGGTTTTAATAATGTAACAGATATTTCTTATATTATTGTTACACGCAAATTCGTAAATATAAATCGAATATTCGCTTGCCAGGCTTACTGACTTCTAAGTTATATGCGAACAAACATGTTTACCAGCTCTACTTGTGATGAGTGAGATAGAATTCCCTATTTCGCAGTGTCGTCATAACGATAAGTTATGGTACTGGTTAGTATCCCGCATTCCAACCGTTTCTAACATCCTTCCTCTTCTTGTCAAATATATTGCATTCATGCTAAAGTGTTAGTATTCATTAATCAATGTTGCTGATAGTGTGATACTGGGCTAATACTAATTTTGCGGCTTGAAAAGCCATGACAAACACACTACATAAATATCTATAAATAAACTGCTTCCAAACTTAATACATCACGACAGCATTTGAAACAATAATTTTTAAGAATAAATGTTGCTACACAAAATAAATCTCTCACAGACACTATGAGAATCACAAGTGGAGCGGATATTACATATCGTCTTATAAAACATCGATCGTTAAGATGAAGAGAAATAAATAAAACAACATGGTGTTTTTACTTCTAATGAGGCGTATTTGCGCGTCAAGTGCGCGCTGAAAACAGGATCTCGTTACGTACAACATGCGAGCTGCGGGCTGCAGCCAGCCCGCTAGGTCGCGCGCACACGCGCGGCAGTTGGCTGCGACATTTGGTGCAAGTGCCCTCTAAATTAGCTTATGGAATTTATGTCAAATATCTCTGGAATTTATGGCTGTTGCAATATTTTAGTACATAATCTTTGGTGTCGTTTAGTACCAAATTTTTACTGCGTATTGTGTATTTTAGTATTACCTTCTGAATACTGGTAATAATTACAGAACACGATTAATAATTTCAGCGCTGATACTATTCCACGCTGTTTCAAAACATAGGCTCGATTCACACAATATCAATTATCTTAATCTAAAATGGACGTCATATAGGATTGTAAACAAAAATAATAAACAAATGTCGAAACTGCTTAACCAATGCAAAGGCTTTAGAATCACGATCATTGCTAGATTTATATACAGATTAAAACAGTCCCATAACTGTTAAAATCGGATAAACGATGTGAGTTAGCCACCGGCCTTACTGAAGAAGAATCCAGGCTGATAATCTGCAGCGGGCAGCGCGGGAATGCAACAATCGGCACAGGTGCGCGCGCACCTGCCGCCTGCCTCCGCTGCGCTGACGGTTCGGGATCGACCGAACACGCTCTATGTAAATATACACTATATACAATCATTTATATTAGATGTCAATGAATTGGATGTTTTTTTCTAATCAAGGGCTATAATAAAATTTGTTAATCGAATCAAACGGTAAAGTATTAAGGTTTACCGGTAACTAGACTTGTTTCTACTTTTAATTTCTTATGGATACTCAAAATTTGAGAAATTCGTTTCGATGATAGCATCGATCATATCAGAAAAGACGAAAGAGTTTTGGATAAACAAACTAATTTAGTTAAAAAACAGAATCCCAATAATTCATGGTACGGAGACAAAGAAACGACAGCGGCGTCTGCGATAGCAGAGAACTCTTCGCATTTACGAAATGATATTTGCATAATGTAATCATCTTGCGAATGGAAACGACGAAGCCAAAAAAGCTCAAGTATGCAACTGTGTACATAAATAAGGCTTTGACAACTATTTATCTATGCTCTATAGATACATTGTCTGGTCAAATGAATCCATAATAATTGACTCACACGATTTCTCTTGTATCATTGTTGACTATTATTTGCTAGATACTACTTTCTCGTTTTTCCTATCCTTCAAACATTTATGCCAATTGTCGACTGGTTTATAACTTTTACAATGGTTACTATATTAATAAAGAAAAGAGTCTTGTAGAACTTTCATCTGAAGGTATATAACATTTCTTGTCACGTTATTTATCCGCGATGAACCTGTGAACCGATCCTAATGAAAATTCGCACTGTGCGTAGTTCGGACCAACTTGAGATATACGATAGTCTTTATCTTGATAAGTGGCCCAAATGTATTTTATTGCATTTGTAACATATTTTAAAGGACAAGGGTAGACAGTTGTGATTAGGCATTGCCTAAGTGGCGCTTTTGGTACTGGGATGTTTATCTAGGCATTTTAACGTTCAAGTAGTACCAAAAAATAGTACATTTTGAATAAATGAATTTACCTTTATGCCACAATAACTCATGACTCGGTAACTAGTATGAATAGGTAAAGGTCTAATATATATTCCACACATTGGAATCGGCATTGTAGGGTAGTAGAGTCTATTATAATAACTATAAAAGACTAACAAATCCAATTCTAACTTATCAATTTAAGTGTAAGGTTAGGTCACAAAATTCGTACACATATACATAATTATTAAAGAAATGCTTCACTAAATTGTAATGGACAGTTAGTGTCTCTTATTATTAACATGAATCAGTACTATTATAATTTCGGAATGTAGAAGCATGTTATTCTTAAATTATAATTTTCGGAACACAACTATAAAAATAGGATTATGGGTCACATGAAGATAATGCCAATATAATCCATATAGTATCTGTACAGCCGTATCAAAACTAGTAAACATTTGTGTATCAGCGCAAATATCGTGAAATGCGTGATAAGTGATCGTCGCAAACAAATCAAAGCTCATAAAATCGAAATACGAACTCGCAGCAAACATCATAGAACATACAGAGATGACCGACCGTTAGTGCGGGGGCGTGCAAACTCAGACGACCCATATTTGCGAAGTTGACCCGACCACGTCCGTTCGCTCATTCAATATCGTCGACACGTATTAGAACGACAAAACTGATTTATGTATGCAATTACATCGTGTACCAATGTACACTAGTTTTGATCGTCCGATAAAGCGCAACGGCGTCTTTTATCTTACCTACCACAATCTATTTCGGTTATTTGGCGGGAGCACAAATACCAATTGTGCATGAAATAGACACAATTGTAAAACTGTATCAAAAGGCTCAATTTGGAATCGGACAATAGAACTAAGATTTTCGATATTAAACACAAATTATTGCGGTAGTATGGCGAATCGTTGACTTGAAAAGGTCACTACATTTTTGGTGAGAAACTGTTGCGATATTACTCTTTGTGTATGTACGTAAGAAGGAAAGCATGTATAAGAGGAGAATGGCAATTTTACGATCACGACCGCTGCGTCAGGGATGTAACGAAGAAGAAGGTAGCTTTCGTGCTGGGCTTCGAAGTGGCGCAATATTTCAACACAGCTGAGTACAACGTTGTTACTATCCGGAACGGCCGGCGCCGGCGCCGTGAGAATCGTCCAGCCCCTCGACCGTGACAACGAACGCTAGTTACAACCTTCACTGTGACACGGGAATCGGTTCAATCGATTCGCCACTTGCTGTGACAATGCCATTAATACACAAAAAATTGGCATTTTTAATTTGCACCCGATTTGATCTTTTTTGTAGAAGTTTTGATACAAAAAAATATAGGAAATGAATTACTTAATTAAAAATTATTTTATTGTGTTATTAAATTTAGATCTTCGAAAAACATAGATTTCAACATCCTATATTTCAGTAATTTCCATTATATTTTAGCAACACCATTGTAATACATACATACTGGCTAACGTGCACATTCGAAGGAAAGAAAACAATTTTATATGGTAGTGTTTTATCGTGTTCAGATGTATAATAAAACCTTAAATAAAGAACCACTTATACATATATTTAATATTTTTACAATGAAATAGGTAATCATTTTTGTCATTTCCCATTTATGTTGCGACGCTCTGAGGCGTTACACGATTACCAAGTATTCAAGTATTTCCTCGCTGATTCTACGGTGAAATTATTTTAAGAGGACCTTCCCTGTAGATTAAGCGATTAGTTACGCTATAGTTTTAGGTATTCAAATCAGAGCATTAAAACAAAACTATTCCGAATTTGTCGATTGGACTTTGCGTTGCTTTAATTTATTAGAAGCTTTGTTTCGATAAAAACCAAAAATACGTAAGAAAGACCGCACTGTCCGATGATCTGGGTATTTAAAGTATTAATTTGTAACTTGAGGTCGCTCAATGGTGAAAATTTGACCATTTTGTATAAAAACAAAAGAGTATACATGTTAGGTCAGTGTATACACGCAGTATTTGTAATGTTTTTTTACGCAATTAAATAATTAACTGATGTATATTATACAAAAAAATTAACTCTTTGCACTTCTTGATATAATCTTTAACTGGGCCAAATTTCAAACCTACTAATACTGACCACTACCACCTACTAATTGTACACATACTTGCCTTAAAAAACAAAGTTGTCACTTCACGTATTAATATATAGATTATTTTATTGCATATATGTTTAATGATTACGAATTAACCAAGAAAAACAACCATTCGTCAATATCTTCAATAATACCATCGGTCAACGATTCATTGAGTTCATAATGTAACAAAATAATAATAATATATTTCGATAAATTACAATCAGAGCTTAGTACAAACAAAGGAATCCGAGCTAAATAACAGAGCGAGAAAGGTCGACAAAAAGGTCAGTAGCAGGGCAGGCGTGGCGCCTTCAGGAGCCCAGGTTTAACAGTTAAGTCGGGGTTGAGGTGATTAAAAGAGCGCGTGCCCCGAGGCTCCCGCCCGTATATCACATTCCAATATAAATTAGTTTTGAACGCCCAGTTTTTATGTCGGTATAAACTCACCGACCAGCTCAGGTGATTAGCTGCTTTAATTCGAATAGATAGCGGAATTTGGCCTATTGTTTATGCTGTAATTTTTTCTACAAGAACAATAGTTCATGTATAATAAGTATCGCGTAAATACATTGAGGAATTAAACGATAATCTAGCCGTTTTCAATATTATTTGTTTTTCCTCAATAATTTAGGAATATTATTAAGGAAAAATAAATACGTAGGAACGTATACCTTACATCTTTATCACAAGTTGAAATTAAGTGATTGCTGTATTATTAAGCAGTGTAGCGTCGTGAAATAATAAAACCTTTATACTTTCATTAAATTGTTTGCGAGTGTTGAATGTGACAAGATAAATATTGAAATGCATTCTGCGGAGAGTACGGACTCCGTATAGCTAGTGTAGTTGGCATCAGAATTTACGATTGATAATTGAGGAGTGCGTTTGAACGAACCGCGGCTGGCTGCGCGGTCGGCGGAAGGGCGCGCGTCGCGCACGCGATTCTTTTCGTTTAAGGCTAATTACATACTAGGCTTGCAAACCTTATGTACGTGCGTGTAACAAATTTCTAAGTTGAAAATTAATATGTGAATAAACACTTTCTCATGGTCTTTCGGGTAAAATTTACGCATTTTATATGAAAATACTTACGTGATCAATAGTAGTAGCTATTAAAGTTAATCATAGTGGAGGTTTAATTATAATATATATTAACTCAATAATTAATTAACTTGCTGAACATGTTATACGTCACCTTCTTTTGTTTACTTTTGTTGGGCGGCTTATATCGATTGCCACTGCAGTTTTGGTGAAACCTTTAGACTGCTCAGTGTGTACAGAATGTAAAGCTTAAAGGCATCGGAGTGAACTGCTGAAACATCGCAATTTTTACATCCCGCCCGAGGGCAGCGCCAAATTACAACACTCGCCGCCGGCGTAATTGCGAGCGATCGTCGGCCGCGTACCGCGTGTGGGAACACCGACCGATTTATTAAGATTTAATCGCGCCCAATTAAAATACGCACCGCGTTATTACGCGCACAAAAAGATTATGCAAATTCACGGCCAGAGTTCAGAGTCGCGGGCGCCCAACATGCAACTCTGTACCGCTACGAGATGCGTGCTACGAACACGTAGCGCGTTAGAATGATGTTAGAAACGCACACAGTTCACTTTGTAGGGTTATTAGAAAACTTCGACCGAACGAGTTCCGATCCGCCAAGGCGACGTTAACTGAAACGAATTGAACAACTTTACCGATTCTTATTGTATAAACTGTTTCAGCTAACCGCATTTTAACATTATTGTAGATTGAGACCGTTTGAATGCACTTAGCGTTGCATGTCATATTTCAAAAACCTTTATTGTAGACCCGCCAGGTGCCCAATATGGCACCTGTTGGTCAATTCTCGATTATCGCGTAAAAGAGAAAGGCGAGGTGACGACGTCTTCCCACGACGGGCAGGACCTCCCGGGCGCGCATACATTACACCACGCATTGTGCTCCGCCCGCCCCGCGGCCACACGCACGCGACGCACTACATAGACAGCTAGCCGACTGTGACCCAAACACCACACCTAATTGGTAATCACCTTAATTATACCCGGTTCGACTATAAAACTCATATCGTATTAAGAAGCTGTAAATCTCTATTCCCCAATTTTGAAAATAAATATTTATTATTGATGGACATGACGTTCGACTAGTAAATACGTATTTTACTTAACATATCTAAAAATAGTAAAGTAAAATTTGTTGTTGTATAACATAACTAATATATCTATTTAGTCGAATCGGCTAGATCTCACTATGGTTAAGCCATTAAATCCTAGTATCATTGACTCTGTTACGGTGTTAATTTCATAATAATCCAAACAATTGCCGCGAGCGCATCCCGATCGCTCCAGAATCAGTATTAGCATGTTAATGAAGGGGCGTATCCGTTCGCCGGTTCCACACAAATCACGTCCTGTGTCTCCCACGCGGCCGCCTCTCCGCCCGTGATATATGCACTTTTTAATAACCAATTACATTGTCCACCGTACCTTCTTAACTCATTCTCTAATATTGAATTCTACGTTATAAATAACCAGGCAAGACAATTACTAAATCAAATACTTTCGGGAATTTAGTACAAGTTACATTACTCAGCCGGACTTGACGCCTAAGCCTCTCAGATAAAAGCCTCTTGGAGTCCAACAGACGTAAGTACATAATGGAAGCAGGTCATCTCTAACGCTCTACCCTAAGATGCAGTACGCGGCCACGCGTCGAAACCAAACAGGTATTCTGTATAGGTAGCTCGATTAACATAGTAACGAAGGGGCGGGCCGGTTGGTAACTCACGCCCGCACAAAATAAATAATTTACTCCAGGAATGTGGCAAGATAATGGGCCACTAATATTCGGTATTTGGTCGAGTAATGGGAGTAGAGTAGAAAACGCTTCAATCGGAATAATAAGTGACGTCGTTAAAGGATTCCTAATGAGGTCGGTTAACATTCAATATAGTTTTATTTAAACCAATGCTGCGTACCGACAGTGGTTTCGAATGAGCTCTCACTGTTAAGTCCTACCTACTGGTGATAGAGCGACAAAAAAAATGTATTTCAAAAACGAATCACTATTTTAAACTGTTACTCTTTACATATATTTATAGTTATAGACTTTGAAACGTTGTCCATAAAAATATTATATTGGGATTCCGTAGGCATTATTTTATTTTCAAAATCATTATGTTTAATGCCAAAATATATAAAAATACTACAAAATAAAAATAAGCGAATGGAAAACGAATGTTTATAAAATTTAAGTTTTATTTGCTTGTTTGGAATCAAACACAATTTTATCCCATCATCAGTTTTTGCCCGCACAAGATTAATCTTGCGATGATTAGTCAGGTCCTCGCTCGTTCCCTGATCCTCGGAATATTTTTATATTGTCCTCTAATTTACACGCGCCGACCAATTAAGTATCGAAATAAAACGCATTACACTGGAATTTGCTTTACATATTCGTATTCAAGAATTTTAATTGGATATATTATAGGAACCACATTAACTCTCGTCATCGATAAAACCGCAAGGCTGCGGTAAAGACGTAAGCGGTGCTCAGTACAGTTCAACTTACTACCGCGGTTCGCGTACCGGCTGGCATATGAACACACGTTGAAGAATTTAATGAAATAAAATACAGAGAAGATACAAATGTCTTATTTGTTTGAGTGGCTCAGCGCAGCCGGGGTCGTGCGTACGGTGGGTGGCATCTACATTTGTCATTGCTAACCAGGAGCGAGAATATAGGTGAGCACAGTTCGCCCAGCCGGGCAGCACAGTGTAAGGAATGTAGGAGTATCTAAAAATGTTACTAATCTACTAATCGAATTATTTAAATTCAGTAGGGATATAAGTGAGTAAACTTATAAAATTAAGACACATATAGACAACAACTAAATTCATAATAATGAACAAGCAACTAGGTCAAAAACATCAATTATGAATAAAACAAGTTTTACCGAAGTGTGGTTATATATTTTTTAAAAAAGAGCAGAAAAGTTTGACGAGCGTTCTATAAAACTTTTTTTTTCTGTGCGCTTAACCGGCAAAAACTCAGCGAATCAAAATATTAAATACATATTCTTAAACAACAAGTTACATCTTTCTAAAATGTCTCCTCCAAACATTAGCTAAGTTACGCCAGCGCTCCTGGGAGCTATCGCAGCACGCATCGGGCGCTATGCAAATGCAGTTTTTGCAGCCAATTGAGAGCGGAACGACTGCTTCTCTGGGGTGGCCGCCATTGGCGTATGCACTCGCGCTCAAATTGGAAGAAACCATCGAATCTAGGACGCTGGTAAACTTGCGTCCACGCTTAATTATACAATTCTGATATAAACTAAATGTGGTACGGCACCTAGGTGGATTAAAGCTATTTGACTGAGACAATACAATAGCTGCATTTATCAAGTGATTCCATAAGATATCATAATGTATTCAAACTAATTATAATAATTCGTAATAGTTTTTTTGACCCTCGACAATAAGCCCGCGGTCGCGTTTGTTTTGTCCTAACACAATTGTTGTTCTAATAAACATCACTAATTTCACCCACAGACGACAACGCTCCGAACAACACCTAGTTTACATAATATAATATTCAAAATTGCTCTCAACCACTGAGTCATCCTTCGTCACAAAATAATGTTCACTCCATTTAAGGAGAAGATCGTTTCTGTTTAGTTTATATGCCATACTATTATTTTAAAATTATAATATAATATCACAAAATTTAACAGATATAAAATGCATCATTTAATTGGGAACTGGCCACGATGCCCTTAAAACACAAATACACACACATATATATAAGTTTCATCAAATGTAATAAAGAAATTTGAATTTCCATTTCTAAACTACAATTAAATACCCCTACTGATTGCAGTGGTATATCTAAGCAACTTTTGTTTTAATAGTATCACAGAGGAATAAAAATCATGTGACGGCAATACAACATCAATGACAGATATGTCAAATGTCCAATTACCTAACCAATCCAATCCACCCAATGACACATGTAACCATTCAATCACGTTTAAGTATCTGAATCACGCTATCGAAGTTTTCTCAGATCTCTGCATATAGGTATATAAAAATTACGTATTATTAAATTAGTAGCGCCACAGTTCCAAGGAACCGCACTCACCGTTGGGAAGACTATCGGGATCTTGGGTGTTGACATCTCGAGT
>DWIE01001374.1:0-10977 GCA_018248235.1 Choaspes benjaminii
CCGGAGCCCCCCGCAAGCGCAGAGGTTGGCAACCGGTGGGTTTTAGTGGGTATTCCGGCGGTCTCTCCGGCGAGTCCTACATACCCGCCCAGGTATACCTTGGGTGGGATGCGTAAAGGCATTTCCCATCGAGAAAAAAAAAAAAAGGGCGTGCATTTTATCTGATGTTAAATTACTAATATAGCCCATAACAACCGTAATCGAATCAATACAGACCTAACGATCTGTTCGAAGTCGGTCACAAGTGCGTTGCTACTCGTAAGGGCTAAGTCGATCGCCTCATTTATCGTGTGCGTGCTGGCTGCCACTCACAAATACATATCATAAGAGCTATTTCACAGCAGAAATTAAGGTGGTGGTGGTACTCACCCGGGCGAACTAGGACAGATTCTGCCACCGATAAATACAAAAAGGTAATATTCATGCTACTAATGAACAGTCAGTCTCTTTCAACATCATGGCCACCCTACACAAAGCAACGTTGCCGAAACGTGAACACGAAAATACATAATTCACACATATCTCATTCGTTTCCACTCTGAGATAAATCTTTTGACAAACCGACTTGTGCCGCTTAATAATGTTGTTGACCCTAATCCGGCTCTCTACATGTCCAAGATTAGAATGTCTTGTCCGAGATCTCAATAAAACAAAACAGCAATGTCCATTCGACCTCAGGTATGTCATCTGGACATATCTGAAACCGCAGCTCCCAATTGAGTGATCTGAAGGACTTTTTTGAAATAATATTGTGACCTGTATTTTTAATCCAATAAGAATTAAATTGGAATACGTCACGCGCCATGGTGAGATACACTGATAGTAAGACTCCCTGCGGTGGGGCATGTAGAGGTAGCATATTTTTGTGATTATTTCAGACAATTCCAATTTTTGTGGTTTGGATTGAATAATTCTCATTAATGTCTTATGTGAAGCTGATGATATGCACCCCCGCCCTATTATATAGTTGAAATGTATGTATATTGTTGATTTTGATTGGGTTGCCTGGAAGAAATCGTTTGTAGCGATAAGGCCGCCTATTGTGACTTTGTTGTCCTCAGTATGTAACGTTTTGTATTGTATACATAAACAACAAACTGCATTGCTATCTGTTGCCGCCATAGAAATATTATTTATTATCATATTATAATATTATTGCACGTGACCCCCGTCGATAAGACTCAAGCCCCGTACGCTTTCAGTGTATGGGGCTTTTAATAATCCGTAATTCTGGACCATAGACAATTTATTATTATAGAAGATAGATAATGTTATTAGTAGTGATTTATTTAAAGAATGAAAGTATTATATTATTGACGACCTCTGTGGGTTCGATTCTCGCGACGAAACTTTTTTTTCTAATTTGTTTCGTGTCTGGAATGACCTTACGGGTGGTAAAATATGAATGTGTTCGACTGGGTCGGTACCACCGTCACACCTTTTTGTGCCGTGAAACAGTAGTGTTCGCAATACTTGTGTTTCGTTGTAAGGGTGTGATAGGTAGCTTACACAGAACACGAGGCGTTTGATCTATGTCCTCAAGGGTAGCACCGCATCTATGATTACAGATGTTTGGGCTGCAGTAGCAACTTACCAGCAGGTAGCCAGCCCGTCTGCTACTTCATAACATACAAAAAATCTATGATTTTTCTAATACAGATAACCCATTCGCGCTATGGTTTGATCCAGAATTTGAATCAAGGACCTTTTGTTGACCAGTTGCTACCGACCACAAAGCCACCAAGACCCTGCCTGCACACAGCAGGGTGGTATCAAAATGTCCGCCAGTTTCCACCTGTATGGTGTCCCTGCCCACGTATCGCAGGTACATCGTGAGAAGCGGGCCCAGTGACACGCATTACCGACGCTCGCCGCCCATTTACATAACGTCTTCGTCGTGCCACTACGTAATTGTTACCGCATGGCTTTGTTTGACGATCTTATCTCGCTTTTGTGAGGGATCTTTGTTTGTTTTTCTACGGTCAACAAATGAGCAGAATGGCTGTGGATCCACCTATCTGCCTCTGGTCACTGTTTAGTAACAGTTTTTTGTTTTTTGTTTATATTAAAATTTGAATCTCGAGAGATACATCGTCCGTGCCTTTTTTACGTTATTTTTAAATTAACACATTCCGTCTTAGATTAACATTAACATACGCTTGCACTAGGCACAATATCTTAATTCTAACTTACACGCTATCAGTACAACTATTTTTTCCAAATTAAGGACCGACAGCATCACTCACGTGTGGAACATGTGTTAATTGAAGCTTTGTTTGAGCTTGTGTCGTCGTTCCTTCCCGCCTGGACCAAGGTTTCCAAAACTTCCGTATCAGTGCAGCGTATTGCCATCTGGATATGATATGCTATGATTAAGGCAGGCGTGGTTGTCGCCCTCCTGATGAGATAGACATCTTGTCTTTGATTTATTTTCGACGCACAACTCCTCACATATATTATTGAAGGCGTGAACTGTTTATTCACGTGAGGCAGCAGGAGACTATATTGATGGTATTGTTTGAACATGCTTGGGAGGTCTATACTATTACAGCCAGCAGGTTATTTCCTCTTTATAATACTGAATATGTGTTGGATAGTTTGTTGCACCGCGTATTCCCGGTGAAGGAAAAGTAAGAAGCGATGGAGGGAGGACGAAATCGTCTGGCTTTGTAAGGGAGAGCGTGTGACAAACGAGCAGACGCGTCGCCTGATGGTAAGTGATCACCGTCGCCTATGGTTTGCAACGCCAGGGGAGTTACCAATGAATTGCCAGCCTTGAAAGCCTTGTGGTGACTCCAATGTACTTTATATTGTAGTTACTGTTTTAGCCTATTTAGGCTGACCTGCAATGGCAGATTTGCAAGTTGAGGTGAAATAATACTTACTTAAAAAACGCGTGACTGGGAAGCCGGTTATAGAGTTGCCAAACACAAAACGTGTATCTCTGGTAGCCGGTTAATAAAAGCTAAACATAAAACGCGTGGCCGGGTAGTCGGTTATAAAATATAGATACAATTTAAAAAAATACGTCAAGACTGACGCACGATGTCACGCGACCGTCTCGGTCAGATGCCGGCACGTAGCTCACGTCCGTCCCTTTTTGTCATCGGTCCCTCTGTCACACATCTCGTTACTACACAGCCGTAGTTAATGTACTTTTTATCTTATCCACGAACTTGTTATCTTTTCTGGTAAGACGCAAGGAATGGAATCACGCGCGCAGTGCAAATTCAACATTCAGATTTCTTAACAAAAGCGGCAAACGAGTAGATTTTTTCAAAGGTAATATATTTGTATTTTTTCTCATTTTGCAATTATCAAGTGTAACATACGAGTACATACATTCGAAAAACGATATTGTTTTTATCAGACCGACGTAGTTGCTACTGCGATGCGGTGCTCCGCACCTGTGATCACAGATGCCACGACCTGCAGTAGCTACTTACCAGCAGGTAGACTGCAAGCCCGTGTGCTACTTCATAACATAAAAAAGAGTCAATCACCACGAGGTGTATAAGTCCGTGTGCTATTTCAACAACAAAAAAATTCAATTACATACACAAAAAACAGTCTTCGACTGCTTCAGACGATAACTATGAGAAATGCTTAAGCAAGGGGCTTTACCATTAGATATCTTCCACTTCGCCCACAGCTTGCCCGAGTACGAGGCAACCACAATAATGACACTAGTTTATTTTATTTATTACCCCGATAATGAAATGAAGATGTGTGTGCTTTAATAGCAGTTCCCACAAACACCTTGAGGTGGAATTCTAATTTGGCTGTTATTTTGTATTATCGAATCTATTTATGGACGTCGATTGATTTTTTTAATGTTATGCTTCATTAGGCGCGCTTGAAAAAATAGAGCAGAGTGTATTTTTATGAAAATTAAAGTAACAAACGAGCATGCAGTTCACCTGATGTTAAGTGACCACTGCAGCACGTGGCAACCGCAATCAACTCTAAACAGACCTCCTGTTTTGTTCAAAGTAGGTTTGTTAGCAAGTGTTTTGCTACTCCAGAGGGCTAGTTGAGCAAAAAATTATAAAAAGCTGTATAAGCAACTGCAACGGTTATTTACTTTTGTCGGCCTCCGCTTCAACTGTAAGACGATAAAAAACCGCTTAACAATCGGTAAAAATATCGCGTGACATATACAAAAAACATAGTCGAATGGGACCTTTCTAGGTAAAATATAGGGTTACTCTGACGCGGCCTCCCAGGAACAAAAACTAATGCGCCCGCTTTTTGAGCACAACAATAACAAGACCAGTTGGCTTGCGGTGTCGTATGGGCCCGTCGATACCAGTTTCTACAGAAATCCAGTCGGATGAAACAGTCATGTCCTATTTTGCACTTCAAGGAGTATAGATTAATTAATAGTAGGCATACAGAGCGTCGAATAAAATGTTAATAATATCCTTTGAATTTTGCATAGCTAATCCTAATTTAGCATATTCGATTTTTTTAGAATATTTCGAATTTTCGAATAGTGTGGTTGGAAGTTCGAATCATATACAAATAGTCGATTACGTTCGATTAATTCGAAATTAAGAATTATTGGCACATCCCTATATACTATATCTACTTATAGATTGTCAAACCAAGTTCTACTATCGAGTTTCGCTCAGGTGGAGTCAGTACTCCACACTATTTCTGCTGTGAGTTGTGTTTCAGGTTGAAGGGTGTGGTTGCAACGTACAGGATACATGTCCCGACCAACTTAGCTATCAGTAGCAACTCAGCTGTGATCGACTCTAAGGCAGAAAGTGGCACACCTATTTGTGCCGTGGAATAGAAGCGTTCGCACTACTTGTGTTTCGGTATAAGGGTGTGATAACCAGCATACGAGGCGTCCGATCTATGTCTTCAAGGGTAGCGCCGCATCTGTGATCACAGATGCCATAACCTGCAGTAGCTACTTACCAGCAGGTAGTCTGCAAGCCCGTGTGCTACTTCATAACATAAAAAAAATCATGTTTAAAATATCTGATAAAACTGATCACCAATTTGTGACCCTTGCGTTAATACTGATGATGTGCAACAGTTGCTGATGGGGTGTGCCAACAACGCAAACAAAAGGAGGTTGCCAATATCCACTGTAAACCTAAGCTCCTCGCAGATAGGGGGCATGCAGGATATTCTTGCTGAAGCAATCTCTGATTATCTCTATGATGTGGTATGTGTTTTTTATGAAACCTGGAGTAGCACGCGGGCATGCAGTTCACCTGATGTTTAAAGATTACTACAGCCCATGACAACCGTAACCGAATCAATACAGACCTATCGATCTGTTCGAAGTCGATCACACGTGTGTTGCTACTCTTGCGGGTTAAATTGGTTGCCTCATCTATCCTGTACGTGCCGTCTGCCACGCCCTGCAAGCTGAAACACAACTCATAAGAGCTATTTTACAGCAGAAATAGGTGTGGTACTCACCCGGGCGGGTCTGGATAGATTCTACTACAGATAAAGTTTAGAGTTTTTGCACTAAATATTACATTGCTTAGGGCCGTTAATGCCGAATAATATTTGATTCATTAATTATTCTATGTAAATAATTAAGCGAATACGATCGGCTAGTTAGCAGGTAATTTATCATAACATAAAAACTTGTTTTATATTTGTTTATTCCAGATAGAGTAAGTAAGAGTGTGATAGCCAGTAGCCAGTGTTTGCATAACAGGAGGCGTTCGATCTATGTCCTCAATAATAGCACCTCATCTGACTGACCTTGACAAACGCTTTTTACTCCTCATTTGAAGGATGTCATAGCCCGCAGGGAAAACTTCCAATTTTATTGGTCAAAGAGATAGCGTCCGAAAAATAAATTTGCAAATCAATTCACTGGCTTACCCTTTTAGTATAAGGAAGCATTTAAAACCAACTGTTAAATTTGATTTCTTTAATATAAAACAAAATCACGGGATAGACTCAGTTATTAGATCGTTAACTGGGAATCAGGTAATTTAGTTATACTAAACTAGTAACAAGATTTAAACTAAATATCCTTGACAAATATTCTAAATAGGTAACATTTTAAAATTAGTATTATAATCTCCAAAACCATCGATCCAATTCTGTTAATCTTTCAACTTATATAAAGCCACGGAACCCGATTTCTATCAATCTTTTTTATTCTAACTCCCACGTATGTGACGCCGCGAGACACAGTTATTACTGTACACAGCAGGACGCGTACAAAATGCCACCTCTATGTAGATGAATTGCTTAGTACAATAAATGTCTCTCAAGGGGCGAACCTCACACTGAAGACGTCATCGCTGTTGACAGAGAAGGGTTAATTCACTTGATGACCGTAAAGTTTCACATCTCTTTCATAATTAAATGACATGTTAATTATGTTACTTTAAACTACTTCGTGTGTGTTGATGGTTTGTTTGCTTTCGAAATAAAGTTAAGATAGCTCAACAAATACTTTAGGCACAGTTTGTTTTTAATAGATAAACTTTTTAGTTATTATAAATGCGTACCCAACAGCTGAAAAGATTTATGGATATATTCTTCCAAATACCGCGTTCGGTTTATTTCCAGTAGAGATACCAATAAATTGCATAACTAGTTAAACAGGAATAATTAATGTGACGCATTTAATACCTTTCTAACTTTTGGTTTATTAAAAATGTTTTAAATCGCTCAGCTTGGAACGGTAAAGTAAGACTGGACAAAAATTACACAGGAATTTGTAGCAATTTACATTTTCTCTCATACTCTGTCATCAAATTCCTCATTTATTAAATGCCAGTGTTATATTGGTCCGAGGAAAAAACAAATGTAAATACTTTCCTGCACTTGTGAAGCGTGGCAGCGTAAAATTATAAACGTAAAGTTGTCAAATTAAAAATGTTTAGAATTTTAACTACTAATATCTGCAGGTAGTTTTAAAACCAAAATAAAATTTATTATTGTTCTAATATATTGAAAATATTTCATGGAAAAAAAAAACTCACACCTGTATTTATCCAAAGGTATACTTCAGTGCTCCCTATATAAACCTTGTGATCTGAACTTTTAAATCAACGCATATTTACATTTTTATTTAAATAATAGAACAAAATAGACAAGTTTCATATATATCAGAAAAAACAAAAGTATAATGTAGTTGTAGTACGATATTACAAACCGACAGAGAAGTTAATTCCTCCTCATAATAGCCAATTGAAGAATGAGAATCACAAAACTCTTGTTAAGCGATAGAGCACTGAACGTAAAAGCCATTTCATTTAAGATGTGGGTGTTCGTGACATGGCGGTTTTGCTCGAGAAAATAAACCACGGTAAATGCCACTTTGGACAGACACAAGGATTCCGAATCCACTCAGTAATTTATAAGAGCAAATCCTTGATGATTTATAATTGCAGAACAACCGAAAAAGCAAGCATTTACATACATAACGGTATATTTTTATAGTTAATTACTTATACTTAATTAACAATCAAATTATAAAAGTTTGAGATTGCTTTTTCTTCACCTCGGTTTTCCTTTGTTCATTTTTGTTATCTCCTGAGACTTTATTTATAAGATAACATTGACTAGTACGGAAATGAAATATGTAATTTGTCACCAATGTCAAAGTAACATGACAAATTATAAGGTAAAAGCTAAATTATAATATTATACATACGCGCCCCCCATTGCGCTTAACCCTTTTTTATAGTACAGGGTAAACGCTGATTCGTTGTATTTTTTTATGTTATGAATGAACACAAAGGCTTGCGGTGTGCCTAATGGTACGTAACTACCACAGCCCGTGACATCTGTAACCATAGTGTTACTTCTGATAAAAAATATCGAATGCCTCGTGCCTATTCTGCATATGTTCTATCACACCCTTACACAGAAACACAATTAGAGGCATCACCATTGTTTCACGGGATTAATAGGTGTGACGGTGGTACCGGCCTAGTCGAACATGGATGTTCTGTCATTTGTAAAGTCAAATACGTCGTATATGAGGTCTTAGATATGCTGGTTCTTGGTATAATGTTATCGAACACATATGGTATCGATTTATTCGATAAATTCTAGCTTGTTATGATTATCCGGATCTAAAACACACCTGTAATGATTCATGTTGTGTTCTAAAAATCCTCTGGCATAGTTTAAGTTGTAATAGATTCATTTATATGTACGTGTATCCATTGTCTACCACTTCTAATATAATCACTTAATTTTTTTAAATGTTATGAAGTAGCACACGGGTTTGCAGTCTACCCGAAGGTAACTAGATACTGCAGCCCATGACATATGCAACTACAGATTCGGTGCTACTTCTGAGGACTTAGGTCGAACGTTCAATGTTCTGCGTATTTTACAGGTGGTAAAACATGAATATGCTCTACTCGATTGGTACCACTGACACACTTTGTACAGGAAACAGTAACTAGAGTTCTCACTACTTGTGTTTCAGTATAAGGATGTGACAGCCAGCATACGCAGAACACGAGGCGTTCAACGTATGTCCTTAGAAGCAGCACATGTACATAGCATTTGATTAATCGATCCTGATTTTATAAAGAAGTAACATTTCTGGCACAATTTTCAGAACTACTGTTCCGATCTGAAAATCTTTATATTATAGTTGTCAGTCTATAGGCCTATTTCATATTATTTTCCTGCGGGAGAAACCACGAAAAACAAAAATGATTCTCGTAAACCAAAATTTATTTCTGTATAATGCTTAGTTTAAAACATAATATTTTTTTTGGGAGACAAAAGCTTTTGTGGTTGTTCCCAAATTGATAATATTGTCACAATAAATATGTTAATGTAAAAAAGCTTTTACTTTGTAACTCTGTTTGATGTCGTTATTTTAGGTGGCCTTTAGAGTGTTTGCCTCAAAACTGTTATCAGTAAAAAATCTTTCACTGTTTATCAACATTAATTTTTTTTATCTAAAACACACCGCCGTGGTGCTGACGATGATGAGCCGCGTTGCGAAACATGTGAGCACGGGTTTGATTCCCGCGGCCACGCAAATTTTACAAATTTGTTTGGTATCTGGAATAGCGTACCGGGTAGAAAATGAATATGTTCGACTGGTTCGGTACCACCGTCACACCTGTTTGTGCCGTGAAACAGGAGTTTTCGCACTACTTGTGATCCGGTGTTAGGGTGTGATAGCTAGCATATGCAGAACACGAGGCGTTAGATCTATGTCCTCAAGAGTAGCATCGCGTTTGTGATTACGGATTTCATGGGCTGCAGTAGTTGCTCACCAGCAAGTACACTGCAAGTCCATGTGCTACTTCATAGCATAAAAAAATCTAAATAATATGGTAATATTTATAAGTGGTAGTTTCTGTGTTGGGATTTTTCCATTATATAAAAATATAATATGAAACTTGAAATTGCAGAATGGGTGTTTAAGTTTTTCATCAACGTAAATATTACCTTAACAATCAAATAAATATCTTAAAATATTTACTGCGTTAATTTTATTCAATTAGTAATATACAAAGCAATTAAGAAATTATACATAAATCGTTAACAAAAGCAAAACACAAAAATATTTGACCGTAATTATACGCAAATAAACTTTTAATGATTACTTACATTAATTGCAGGCTCCCAATTGCTAATAGGCGAAGTAAGTCAGAAATTAAGAATCCGACATAAAATATCTTGAAATTGTTTATAAATTGTATATCAACACCTCAATGGTAAACACAATATCGAATTTAACAACACTTAATAAGTTAACGTTTAAACTTTTACGAATTTTCGTACCACTTCGCCATTTTTCCGCGAACGAACCGCACGTCACGTCATAACGGGTTCCCGCCAATGACTACGGGTGACCGTAGTGCTCCCTCGTACTGCTCTGAATCACGCAGTATCTACGCGCAATTTTCAGAAGCCTTCCTACAAAGGGGTTTCAGTACTTTGATGCGTGTTTGCACAGTTTTTAACTCAATGCCATGTGGTATATACAATAGTACAGTTATTTTACTGAAACGTATTGGAATATTAACGTTTGTATGCACAGCTAGATTATTCAAAGTGTACTTTGCAACATTTTTGCTTAATTAATCATTGCTTATTGTGAAGTGGATACAGAGAGAGAAATAAATTCAAACTGGGTGTAAAAAGAGTCCTTCAAGGCGTTGGTGTTGCAAATGTTCATAGGCGACGGTAATCACAGGTGAGCCGGCTGCCTCTTGTTTGCCCCCTTTTTACTGTAAAAAAAAATTTCAGGTACTTTATGGGCATAGTTATGCCATTAGCGTTTAAACTCATTGTATTATTTTTACTAGATCTTCGAAAAATAGAACCGTAACAATATATTACCTTCCAATATTCCCCTTTAGCATTGTACTTATGAGATCGGAATGCTTAATGATTTATTATTAATGTATAACTCAAATATTGTAGGCTATAAATGTATTTCAATTCACGAGACATATATGTATACTCACAATAAGTGTACACACGAAAGTGGGTGTGTATAGGAGCTTCATTGAAAAGGATTTCCACAGTTGAATTTCGTAAGCTCCATCAAAATTGATTGTTGTCATTTCTTCTTCTTTCTTTTTATAGATTCTCATGAAGACATTATATAAGGTGTTATTAAGATAGCCATGAAGTTTAAGAACTAAGATAATTGTATTGTATATTATATATACAATACAATACAATACAATACAATACAATACGACTGTATTTTAGAAGATAAATTGGCAGTATCGTAGTTAATTCTATAGTCTGGCAAATTTATGAAATGAGTTATTAATTATACAAAATTGTTTAATGTTGAGATGTATTGATTTTACATTTATCTTATGAAGTAGCAGACGGGCTTGCAGTCTACCTGCTGGTAAGTAGCTACTGCAGCCCATGACATGTGTAACCACAGACGCGGTGCTACTTTTGAGGACATAGATCCGACGCCTCGTATTTTGCGTATTTGTGTATTTGCGTATTGCGCAGCCTTACACCGAAACACAAGTAGTG
>DWIE01001375.1:0-10973 GCA_018248235.1 Choaspes benjaminii
TGTAAGGGTGTGATAGCCAGCATACGCAGAACACGAGGCGTTCGATCAATGTCCTCAAGGGTAGCACCGCGTCTGTGTTTACAGATGTCATGGGCTGCAGTAGCTACTTACCAGCAGGTAGACTACAAGCCCGTGTGCTACTTCATAACATAACATAAAAAAAAACACGATGCGTTCCATCTGTGCCCTCGAAACCGGCGCCGCATCTGTGATCACAGACGCCATGTGCTGTAGTAGCTAGCTTGCAAGCGCGTGCGCTGCTGCATGACATTAAAAATAAAAGTTTGTTGTTAGTTAGCCTGCCTACTAGTGAGTGCATTTCTATTACATGTAAGTGCGCGTCAATACAAACAATGGCCAAGAAGTTTATTGCAAAATTTTAAAGTGTTCAGAAACTGGTGTTTCGGGAACTCCTCATTTGTATTGATAAGTCGCTTTGCTTGAAATTAATACGTATTT
Organism: Choaspes benjaminii; assembly: GCA_018248235.1. NCBI lineage: Eukaryota > Metazoa > Arthropoda > Insecta > Lepidoptera > Hesperiidae > Choaspes > Choaspes benjaminii. Next base: position 460 of record DWIE01001375.1, read on the forward strand.
AATGATAAAACTGTTTACAAAACGTTACGGACAATAGCTAGGGTAAGACGGATACAAATATAGAAAACGGTTTCTTTCCGTTCGATTGTACGCGACTTCAGCGACATCTGCCGACGGTTGCAATAGACATCCAGAGTTCACGAACGACCGCTAGATGACACTAGCAAGCGTAGACAAAATCATTAATATAATTAAACCCATCTGCCCAGGCCGATTCGCAAGACACCGCAGCGTCATCTGATGACGACTGCGGGAATGGCGACGTGACCGGAACGGATACCGAGGATTTGGTGTTCTGCAACCGGCCGTTCATCAAGGAGCGGCTGAAGGAGCAACTGGAAGCTGGTGGGGGCATCGTGCACAGGTAAAGCACCACTCTATGTATAGGTAAGATGGGCATCAGAGAGCACCGATTTTTTATAAGTAACATTACTCAGTTTATTAGACAGTTCATAAATATGGACATGTTATGCAGCACTTTTTCTTTACACATATGCATCATACAAGCCCTTTTGTATGCATGTCACTTTGTTCATTGTTTGTAACTCTCCCGATTTGGTGTACAATGAAGAGTATTTGTATTGTATTGTATAGTATTGTATGCATCATACATACAAAATGATTAATGAATACAAAGGATACATGAGGAGACCAACTTTGCCTTCAAGAGTAGCAACACACTAGTGACTTAGTTCGAACAAAAAAAAATTATCTATAGGTTCTGTTGCATTATTTTATTTGACTCAGTTAAGTTAGTTTTTTTTTTATTAATTTAACACCTCAACAAAAAACATAACATAACAATAGCCAGTAACGAAGTATAAACAAAATTAATATCAGATTACCCATATTCCACCACTACCATCCACCCACAGTCATTGACAGTGACTATTGTAATGTGTAATACAATAACAAACAGATAATAATCAATTTACAGTTTATTTTTATTTACTTTTTATTTACATATACTCGGTACAGCACAAAATCATTGACACATTTGTAATTTCAGCCATTTCGACGATGTGCCCAAGAACAAGTACTCCGTGTGCAAGTTGATTGCGGCCCGACCGTGCCTCACTGCCAAGTACATCCAGTGCATAGCTGCGGACATCCGGGCAGTGTCCCACGGATGGGTTATCATGAGCTGCCTCGAGAACAAGCTGCACGATGTTGATGCATATGTGCTGCCAGTGGGATACTCGATTATAGAGGAGAGGTACATCAGCTGGGTTCCGGAAGACAGCAAACGAAACTTGACATTCTTCAAGGAAAAACTGATCTTGCTTTGCGGGGACCATGATTTTGTCAAATTCTGGGAGAGAGTCTGCACGTGGGCGGGTGCCAACACGAGAGTGGTAAACGAGGACGACCTAAACATGAGTGGTGCCCTCGCAGTTGTCACTGAGCCAGACTGTCCCCATGAAGTGCAGAACAAAGCGAATGAAGACAACGTCCCACTGCTGTCCACCCACTGGGTGATCCAGTGCCTGATATCTGGCAAGGTGTTCGCACCCACCAGCCACGACAAGTTCTCCTTTATGTTTACGGAGCAAGAATGATCATGGGACCTCTCAAAGGTGATCATTGTACGTGACTATTGACACTCGCGAGTGCAATGTGCGATGCGACACTTTGAGCAGGTCCCGGCGGATATTTGACACTTGTAGGTTTAGTGATGTGACAGTGACATTGACATTGACATTGACAGCTGTCAATGTGACGTAGTGTAAGTGTAGTGTGGAGTGATTGTGACGCTCATCAGCTTATGAGGTAAGGCAATGTTGTGTTAGCGACGAAAAATGTTTTCTTGTATCAAAGAATTTTGAATATTTATATAGACTGTCATTCAAGTTACTTACATTTGAATGTTTAATGTACAATCCGGTTTGTATAAGAAACAATATGTAATTTATTCAAGTTAGTTATGAGGCTATATGTCACCTCTTTCATAATTCCATTGATTAATCGATTAAGTATTGTAAGTTTAGTCGGATTTCACCATTTAGCATGTCAGAGTAAGATAAAGCTAAAACTATGGGGTTATTGTCCTAATCCGGTTAATCGAAAATTATTTATTGCCATGATGTTTAAATAATAATTAATATCAGCTCATTAGATATGTGACGGTTGTAAATACATAATTAACTTTAATATTGATACGACAATTGGAATCTAACATTATTATAAAATAATTGACATTTCAGACATATTAAAAAAGATATATTAATTTTTTATCAAAACGCTAGCAGCTAATGGGTGTGCAGTTCATCTGGTGTTGAGTGTTTCAGCTCATTAATCGGCCCTTAATCGGCAAACCGTTGTCCTGTTTGAGGTTTACACCTATGTTGCAACACATGAAGGATAAGTCAGTCTCTTATATGCTATTTAAATTGGAAGACAATTCATATAATATGTTTCGCTGGCAGTACTATGGATGGTGAACCCGCGTGAACAATTGATAGGGATGCGGAGCAGCATCCGCATTAAGTCCGTCTTTGGTTACACTCCTATTCTGTAAACAGTAAAGAGTAAAAAAAAACATCTAGATTCTCCATTCCCGTTTGGTACTCTCATTTTATAAAAGAATATATGTTTGATAAGGGATTCTGATGTGAAATGTCTATATATAAATTAGTTAAGAGATGGTATTGGACCTATAATGTTTAATCAGCGTTCATATACGGCATATTAAGTATGTAAGAGATTTAAAAATCTATGTTATTAAGATTGCTATTGTATATACAGTATGTACTAATTTAGATATAAGACGTCTGGTGGTATTGATGACTTGAAAGTTCAACATGATGTGTCTTCTATTGGAAAGATTACAAAGAATCGCGCCTTTATTCTTCGAAGAGTTGACTAGAGTAAAGAAGTATATATGGTAAGTTGTTGTAAGATGAGTATATTCCGTGTTTGTTGTTAGTGGTAATTTTAATATAATGTTGGTGAAGCGATCGGTGGCTTGATTCGCTATGTCAAACGCATGTCACTACGTTGACTATGTTTATGGGTGTTAGAACATGAATTTGTTCAACTGGGTCGGTACCACCGTCACATGTATGTACGCCATGAAACAATAGTGACTGCGCTACTTGTTTTGGCGTAAGGGTGTGATAGCCAGCATACGGAGATCACGAGGCGTTTGCGGATGGCGGATAGCACCGCATTTAGCATTACAGATGTCATGGGCTGCAGTAGCTGCTTACCAGCAGGTAGACTGCAAGCCTGTGTGCTACTACATAACATTAAAAAAAGTTTAATGACAGACAATGTCAGCGTGGTATGTGTTTTGTCATAGTGAATAACGCTCCTGGTTGATGTAAATGGTCTCATTAAAACTACAATATGTTAGTGGAGGCTCGAGCCAGAACAAATCTTAGGATATAAATGTTAGTATTCTGAGCTGTTGTAGCTAATTAGTAATATTTATTAACTATCATATAAATAGACTGTGTACCGGTGATAAAAAAACAACATAACTCACGACTGTATTTACCCGAAGATTTAGGCAGACGTGGACATCACCCACGTTTCACCAGTTATGTTTAGGTCCCATTGTGGTTGCGACCCTATTGCCATTTACAGGGCTAATTTCCAAACCCCGGGCCACTTACTGAGATTTTACAGGTCATGGATTATATAAAACGGATGGACTGCATAATAATGTTTACATTCATTATTTAAAACTATCCTTTGCTTACTGAACTGTTAACGTGCTTGTGTTGCGTGATTCTCACATTTTAATTGTTTACTTACTGTGTCCAACAACATAAAAAGACTTATTGTCGCCGATATCATAATTTTTTTAATAGAACGGGTACCCAAGATGTCGTTGGTGTCGTTAAGTTGTACCTCACGGACAAATAACGTTTTACAGGTAAAGTAGACAAGCTCTTCTGTCATTAGTGACGTTTAAATGTCAACTGTCAATCTGTCAAGAGTTTCTCTTCGCCAATATCAATACACGACCTGTGTGGCACAGACGGTGATTGGTAATTCCCGAACCGAAACAAATTAGAAAATTTTCAAACTAGAAACTTCAAGTTGGACTGGGTATGTACCACCGACACGTATATTTGTGTCGTGTAAGAGTAGTATTCGCACTACTTGTCGGTATAAGGGAGTGATAGCCAGCATAGTATAATTTCGTATATTCTGCAGAACTCTGAAGTGTCTTGTACAGCACCACATCTCCAGTTGCAGATGCCAGGAGCTGCAGTTGTCACTTACCATCAAGTGGAGCGCAACTCCGTGTGTAACATTATCCATGTAACTTCATAACATTAAAAAAGTTAACCAACCCGAATTATTTACTATAACTATTGTAAATCTGCAATATCAGAAGTCACCTTGTAACGTATGACCGTAAACGTTTTTTGTATTTGTCACAAGCTGTTGTCACTCGTAGTGTGATATAATATTGTTATTTTCCACCGAATATATTAAATATCGAATGCGTATGCTGTACGAACATTCTCCCGACAATGAGGCTGTAATAACACTGGAAATTGAAGCATTTATAATATATTATTATATTTGTTTGACTTTAACAATTTCAGCAGTAGTTAGTAGTGAATATCCTCTAGAAGTAACATAATATATGTCTTTATTTGTATAGAGCTTATATATTTATCGTAGTTGAGTGTCAAAGAAATATTTCTAGGTATTTTAGTATTTTTCGTAGCGATTTACTAATAGTTAGGAAATTTAAACCTCTTAATTTTAGAACCATAGGTTTTTTTTTACATTCTTTTTGCGTTTTCAGTATTTCATTTTCAGTGTGTCTAGAGTTTTTGTTATGTATTCGATCACCTAAATGTTATCTACAGTTTGTACGGGATGTCACTTAATATTACATCCTGTAACTAGTTAATTCTAGTTTGACAGGTAGCAGAACTTTCATATTTTACTGTGTCGGTACCACCATCACACCTCTTTGTGCAGAGAAACAATACTGTTCTAACTAGTGTTTCGGTGTAAGGGTGTGAATGCCAGCATGCACCATAACTTTTTTAACATGAGGCGTTTGTCAGTTCATCATCAGAGTAGCACCGCAGCTGTGATCACAGATGTCATGGGCTGCAGTAGCCACTTATTTGGAAGCAGGTGTCCTACGTCATTATATATAAATACTGTTTCATCCCACACCAATTGTAGTTTAACTTGATTGAAAATGTGACATAAAGAACTAAGCACTAAGCAGTGCACTGTATTGTTTCTGTGCACTTCTAAAGTGTATTAAAAATAGCACACAGAAACACTGTCTATGATTTGAAATATATAAATTATTTATATCGGGTATTTATTTTCTAAAGTACAATAATTTTGAATGTAACTTTATGTCAAACAGCATATGTTTAGTTTATACATACAAAACTTAAGATTAAAATTATGTAATAATGAATAAATGACCTCTAATTGAATAGAAATACTACCAATTTTATGGGTCAAATATTCATTTCAAATATTATTCCTATGAGCATTTTTTTGTTGTAAAAAGCGGACTCTGATGTTTTTGTATTTCTTTTGAACATGTATGCATTTGTGTATGACTTTTTCATTAGCATTTTTGCGTTTACGTTTAGGCCTTGCGCTTTACAAATGATCTGATATGTATATACTTGATATAATTATATAAAATTGTGTGTTTGACTGCTTGTGTAAGTGTAGTGATATTTTAAGGTATATGGGAAACATAGTCTAGCTGACAATGTTTGAGAAATGCAATAGCAATTTGAGGTTTCGCTTGTTTTGTTCGAAACTGTTGCTAAACGAATTGGTGAAGAAATAGAATTAATCACGCTAATTATTTATTTTTTATAATCTAAATCATTATCTTAAGCATTTAATTAACAAAGTTATAAAAAACAGCCAAGTTCGGATTTAGTATATATACAATAGACAACAACAAGAAATTCATGCTATTTCTTGGCGCAAAATACAGGATTAAATTCACACTATATATTTTCAAATATCCTTTAAAAAATAGCACATTTAATACACTATAATACAGTACAAATAAAACTATATAAAAAAACAAATTAAATAAATAATTGACATAATATAAATTATGTAAAAAACACCATCCAAACAGCAAATTCTTAAATGTATTTATTATATATGAAAAAAAAATTTCAAGATTTCTAAAAGTAAGTGTTACTTACACATTGAAGCATATTGTATGTGTTATTTTCGTTTAATTTCGTTTCGTTTCGAAATAAATTTGTGATATATTCGAATATCTATATGGCTTAATATAATGCTCGCACATTTTCTTTTTTAAATTGTAATGTTTTGGTTGCGCGCCATCTTTTATAGAGTATTTCTTTTAGAAAACATTAAACGCTGTTTTTCTAACTCTTGATACTAGATGGCGCTTTATTTTGCTAACTATTAATGGTCGAAGTATAAAGCAAAATGTGGTTATTTTTTGTCAATGATACATCCATCTGTAGTCTCGTAGTCGGTATATATTTTTGGCGAGGAATGTAATTTGAAGCTGTATTTATTTTGTACTGAGTAAAATTGAGTTGGAAATGAATGAATATAATTTTCATATATTTAGTTAATTGTAGCATTTAGTATTTATAAATTTCGCAATTTACTTAATAGGAAATCTCGTAGAGCATTCTATGTCACGTGATGGTATATTGAGGGCCCTTTTGAATATTAAAATCATGAAATTATGTTCAAAATGAAATTTCAGATGAACCGTCATGTTTCAAATGTTTTAGAAACATTTGTAAGATACATTTATTGTCAGGTCGTTGCTTATCGTTGCCAACATGTATGTACTTACTTGAAATAATCATTCGACGGACAAGTACCTAATTCTTCATGACTACTTTTTGATCGTTTTTGTGAATTACATTGTGGGTATTGTCTAAGGACAGTCAGTAGATGTGTAAAGTATGAATAAAAGTATTAAAACAAATGACAAAGTTTTTCTTTCGAAATGCAGGCAAGTAGTCTTTCTTACTCATTAACTGAATACAATATTTACCATTATAAATACATACAAGGAGAAGGGGTCTTGGATAATGATGTTAATTTTGGTTTGCAACAATTTATGACTTACCTGTACAACTGGGTTGATTCTTAATGCTCCTACTAGATGGCGCTGACTTTCATAAAATATTGAACGAGCCCGCCATCTGTTACACACTGAAGAACTAAAGCGTGTTTAACGTTTCAAACGCTTGAGGTTATCGTTAACAGAGGGCGTTAGCATAGTCAATTGTAAACATTCTCGTGAAATATGTTAATTATTGTAAATATTAATACATTTGTAATGATATTTTAAAATAAAATTGCGCCTTAACATAATAACATAAGTACATACATCTACAGAGGTATAATTAATCGGCTTTGGAATCAGAAACCCCCTGACCTGTATTTCTTACCATGGAGTGATAAAGGCATCTGTGAAACTGATAAAACCCCTCCTCTTGAACCCGAATGTGGCTATTTTATTTCCGCATTGTATTGAATCATGAACCCAATTCTATTGAAACCTGGGTACCTTATAAGGTACCTCAACATGAGAGCCTGGTTAAAACTTTTTTATTAACTATAAATATTGCCATTGTGATAAAAAAATAACTTTAGAACTAAGCCGAGACACTTTTTTTTATTATTGTTTTAATTCTAGTATTTGATAAGGCATCTGTACAATAAAATCTGAAACACTTCAAAAATTATTTTATGAATTCTATTAATCATATTTTTATGTTCTACAAGAGTATACTGTTCATCTAACAGTACTACTGCAGCCCAGGACATCTATAACCAAAATTGAAGGTAGATTTAGATCTACTCCAGAGGACCAATTTATCAAATTGAAGTTCCCCATGTCCTGTTCACGAAAAACAATAGAATACCTTCTCTCTTCTCAATGTACGTTCCCAAATCTATTTCTGGAACCTGCTTCACTATGTCAACATACGCGCGTAACACGCAATTCCAGTGAGCCTGCATATAAAAATATTCGCTATTTTACTTAATTCAAAAGTTTCATCTAATTATTAGTACCTTTTATTATAAATAATATTAGTATTCACCTGTATTGTGGTATACAAAATGTATGCTTTTCGATTTCCTAACTTCATGAACTTCGAATTTTACGTGCCTAGCGACGTCCGCAAGTTGTGCGTAGTAAATCAGGCTCGGCAGTTATCTATAGAAACACCTTTGATTTAAATAATACCTTAATACATAAAAGAGTTCCTCAATAATTGTAGCTATTCATGACACTTAACAACGAAACCGTGAAACGAAATCAAATTACGTAAATTGGTAGGGGAACCATCAACGCGTGTTGCAACAAAGTCTTTACAAAACGCACTGTTAGGTACATTCTAAACAATTGCCACCGAATTACCACACAAAGAGTCTAATTAACATTCGTATATAAAACACCTATTTATTTATCGCGGTAAACAATACATCCTCTGTATACTGACCCGGGGTGAAACGCCCGATAGGAATGTCATCTCACAGTGTATCGTTTAACCCTAGGCCGTGTAGGGCCAAGCTTAAAGGTTACTTATATAAAAGCAGAAACTAATTTTAAGTTTGTCCAGTTATGTATCGGCTTCATTGGACTGTCGTTCAAGGACCTGGGCTGGTCCCGGTGACTTAAGTGGAACTTGCTGCGAGTCTGTTTGGAGTTAGGGAATCTTCGAGGCTGTTTTCTGAAGCAATGTGAAATCAAGACTATTTGTGATCCAGCTCATATCAAGATATGAGTTATGCAGCTTAGTGGTTGATACAGATGTGGCCATGACTGTCATAGAGTTCATGAAAGCTATTTAAAAGAAGTTACTGTTATGGCAAACGCGTTGATGAAGTTACTTGAGCAAATTCAAACAAGAATCACGTTCAAAGATGATGGCTGACAGCATCAGTCTTAGAAGAAACATTAGCTCTGAAATGTAGAAGAAAATAGAGATAAATTTCTGACTTTCAAGAACTGTTTCCTCTAGAGTGGAATGGGTATTTACCAGAGTGTCAAGACCATAGAAGCTGAAGGAATTATGAAGAAAGAAATATTTGATAGGCTCACAGCAAGCCTGATGAAGGAAGGGACCTGACCTTGGCATTCAAATTCTGTTGGTACATCCAACGTGTAACTTGAAATATACCAAAAATTTAAAGTTAGGTTGACAAACTCCAATACCGGATAATGGATTTGGACAACGGATAGTCAACTTATTATTTGAACTGAAACCGAGTCAAATTTAAGCAACGAGATGGTACACTGCACTGTGATGACAAACGATGACGAGGAAAGGCTTAGAAAAACGTTGAGATGCATTTAGGAAAGGCAATGGAAGCAGAATAATTACGACTCTATTATTGCCAAGAGTCTATGAAAATTTTAAGTTTGTGAAACGCTGGATTCAGAGCGATGTTTTTTGATTCAGTACAGCGAAATATTTTAGTAATAGTGTTTTGTGCAGATTATAAATTAGCGATGGTAAAAATGTGTAGTGTTAAGAATACAAAATCAATTGTTGATAAGTGTACGGGAACTCATTGGATTGTCATTTTTGAGATAAGTACATAACTATATGCATTACATTGTATGCAGTGTCTATATTTTTTTTTTATTTTAATGAGTATTAGAGGTGTAAACGAGCATGCAGTTCACCTGGTATTAAGTGACCACTGCAGCCAATGACAACTGTAAGCAATTTAATACAGACCCATCGTATTTTTTCGAAGTTGGTCACAAGTGCGTTGTTACTCTTAAGGGCTAAGTTGGTCGCCTCGTGTCTTCTATGAGTGCCGGCCGCCACACCCTTAAAGCTGGAACACAATTCATTAGAGCGGTTTCACAGCAGAAATAACAGTGGTAGTGCTCACTCGGGCGAACCTGAATAGATTCTACCACCGCTATATATCGTTGGATTATTACAAGAGAAATGCAATACATGATTTAGGGAAATTGAGTTAAATACTATTGAATTATAAACTATGGTTTATCATTTTGAAATCCACAATCTCTCATCGCGACAATACGATATGCAGTATTAAAGATTTTCTATTTTTACGCTTTCATTATTATTAACTGCCTCGTTAGTGGTGGTGGCATGCGCGACTACCGAGCAAGAAGTCCTGGATTCGATTCCCGGGTCGAGCAAAGACAGGAAAAATCTCAATAAGTAGCCCGGATTTTGTAAATGTGCCCGGTTAAAGGCGATAGGCTCGCCCCTACATTAGGAACATAACTGGCGAAACGTAGATGTTACACCCTCTGCCTACCTTCGGGTAACTACAGGCGTGAGTTATGTTTTTTTTGTGACCTAATTAGTAACATTCTGTATTATTACTATTTGTGTGATGTATGTTAATTAATTAATTAATTAATATATTGCTTTATTATTATATATATGGAATAGTGGAAATACATTATTATTAATACAATACAAACACAACGACGACCTCCGTGGCGCAGACGGTGATGAGCCGCTTGCGAAACGTGAGGTCGCGGGTTCGATTCCCGCGGC